>JAOBRB020387745.1:0-10310 GCA_027575285.2 Zoanthus pulchellus | reverse complement strand
TTTTAAGACCCTGAGTGTTGGTCCGGCCGGGAATCGAACCCCAGACCTCCCGCACAACAGACTGGCGCCTTACCAACTGGGCTAACCAGGCATTTTTCTGTTATGGTTTTGGAATTTGACATGTAAAGGCTTCCCATCTTTATGTACAGGCATTTCAATATTAACCATCTCATGGTTTGAACAATATTCTTTATGTTTTCGCAAATATTTTGCTATTCTGAATGGGTTGAGACATCTAAAACAAATGTGTTTTTTACCATTATGGCCGTTTATTTGTGAAGATACCAATCTGCTCATATTCTAAATCCAGCAGCAGTGAGTTGTTGCTTCATTAGAAATCAGTAGTAAATTGATTGTATTACGATCCTCTTTATCACTAAGATGAAGAGGATAAACTATTCCTTCATAACCAAAAACATTTACAGCATACTTTGGGTTAAGTTTCTCAAATAGTTTAATTTGTTCCACATCAGTGTTACCGGTTTCGCGATTTGTTTATGAAAACCTACTCTCAAAGATGAATTGTCTTAATAGGTTTCTTTTTACCGTTGATGCATTTCACTACTTTGGGTTTAATATTATCGAAGAAGGTTTTATAACCAACAATTTCTCTTCGATTGATTCTGTAAGATTTGACAAACTCCTTCAAAGCAGTTTGTTTTTCTTTCGGGATTAATGTGGTTATTTTCTTTTTCAACTGGTTTAGTTTTTTCTTCATAACTGGTTTCGGGATCTGAGGTTCTACCCAATCGGTGAAGTGCTCGATTTTCTCAGTGACTTTATCAGAAGCCTTGTTAACTAACCGCTTTAGAGACATAAAGTTATTCATTTTAGCAGGTGTAGTCTTAGTGATAGGCAATTCAACCTCAGGTATCGTTGCAATGTTAGTTACAATAGCTCTGACGAGGTCGTCTTTTAGCATTATTTTTCTTGTAATCTTCTTCGATACCTTGTGCTTTCGCTATGGCTTTTAGTTCAACAACCCTTAGGTTGTCAGCAACGATATCTCCCTGCTCCAAGATTTGAACGAGTTCAGCCTTACGGAGTTTCTCCCATTATTCGATGCTCTGCTCTCTCGCAATGGCTCTAAAATTCACAACATTTAAGTTTTGCAACATCGTGAAACTCAAAAGTAGTTTTGTATTTAAATATAGGTTGACTTGTCTTTAAAGTAATTCCTAGCGCAGGTATTTGTTACTTGAGATAGGTGTGTTGTTTGCCATAATAAATAATAGTACTTCCAGCATCTTCCATGAGTTCTTTAGGTATTTCACCTTCAGCTCCAACCAACGAAAAGATGAATTTATACCAATTTATTTCCAGCATAATTTCACCTAAATTAGTTCTTCTTGAATCCATAGTAAATTATTTTACTCACTTATAAATATATGTATATATTTTTGAGTTTTATTTTTTTAAGATTTCTTTTTCTAAGTTTTGGAATTTTTTTCCCAGTTTGGAATTTTAATATTAGCAAATTCATGTTGAATGTTTTATGCAAATGAGGCAAAGTTAAAGGTGAATTATTAATTATGATATTAGCATAATTTAAGAAGCGATGGAATAATTAACACAAATTCATGTTTTAAATATTAAAAGACGGAATTTGATTTTGTGCTAAAACTTTCCACTTCCACTACTGGTAGTCATCAGTCGTCCCTCCTCGCTCTACGACCCGGGATTCCTGGGCTCGGCAAGTGGGCTGAGATTTGTCGATCTCCATCTGACTTCGAGGGTTTTTCTCCGGGTAATTCGGAGGCAAATCTGATGACTCCAAACTTAGTAAATTTAATTATAACTATTTCACAAGTTTACAGTGTTTCAGACAAGTTCCTGTGGCAGTCTCCAAACCTGGCTGTGGTCTTTGTTATTTATTATTTATTCATTAATAACATTATCTAAATTTTGTCTCAAATTTATTAAAGAAATTAACATTTTTCTTTATGCAAGGCAAATCTGATTCCAAGCTTAATAAATGTACTTACTATCTCAGACTTTTACAGTGTTTGAGAGAATTTCGGATCTTGTGTTAGAATTCAAACCTGGCTGGGGTTGTTTTTATTTCATGAATGACCAAAGCATTTCTTAACCATAAATGAGGTCAGAAGTAACAACACAAGACATGCAGGGCAATAAGCAAGCGTGACATGATGTTTCACTGAAACAATCGGAAACTGAGCTTGATATCACAACAAGGAGTTGATGAAAGTATTGAAACTGGAACAGTATTTAACTATAACAGAAAATAGTGCTCTTCACTCACCCGCTTTCTTATATTCTTTTTTTATAAGATACAAAATCTTAACATTACAAGCGTTTGAAGAATTTCCATGTCTTTAGGGCAACATATAGCGTTAATCCTGTAATAACCAGTGTCCATATTGTTATTATCCAATAACATTTCTCAGTAGTCCAGGCAGAAAATATCTGTGATAATACAACAGTGTATTCGGAGTGAGGCCAATAACATGCAGTAGACAGGGCGATGAGCAAGATTCCCATAATTACTTGAAAACCAAGAAACCGTAATAGCCAGCATATAAATCTTATTATATGGAAAAACAAGTCAAAATATGTTTCTAAGAACGCGATTATCAGTCTAAATATATGCAAGACAGTTTTTATTGTTTGCTCTAACAAGTCCAAAAGACGTTCGACGAATTGTATACCTAAAATAAATAGGTATGACAAAGAATTGTAACTGAGTATTTTGTCACCAGGGCTTCCATACGGGTCAATAATTTCTTGACTTTTTTCAATGTCATTAGTGAATCGGATCATGTCCACGTACGGTATCAGAGCAACAACATAAATCTGTAAAAGTGACAGCTCCAAGCTAAGTTTTCCTCGACAGCTGAACTTGTTGGTTTTAAAATTATCACGCGTGATTAGTATACAATAATCAACGTGATTTTAGATTAGTTCAATTTTCCTACCGGTTAACTGCGAGGCCACGAAGACTTCTAGAAATCAGAAGTCAATCTAAACTTGAGGCAAACAGCAAGCTAAGGATACAATGTAATATCCTGGACTCTTTAAGTATAAAATAACAACAAAAGCTTACGTTACGACCACTTGATTGTCTTTTCTTCAGTTCTTGATAAACTGAAATATATTGAAATATATTCGTTCGTTGTGATAATCACAGGCAAAAATCCTAAGAATATAACGGCAAACTATATGCCACACTCCCAGTCGACGACAGTCATTCCATGCTGCAAATATCAGTTTCAAAATCGATGAGAGCGGTACGTATGTAACAGAAATGATAAGGTTTTATCAAATATCTTAGAAATTAAGAAAAGCTTAAGTTCAACACAAGGTCCTCATATGACACGGACACTATTACAATATTGTTGGATCATTTCAAAATTGCTAGAATAAATGTTAATGACGTGTCTTAATTAAAAGTTGATTAGCACCGCCCTAAAACAACAACAACAGAATTTCTGTACAATTGGAAAAATGTAACAATGAATTTCAATGTAGAAACTTTTAATTTAGTGAAATGAAATACATTTTGGTTTAATTCGTTTCAATATAACACAGGACCTAATAATGTATCGGCCAAACGTCCCAAACTGATACTACCTTCCGGGGTAGGTAAATGAGTACCAGCGTCTGCTGGGAGCTAACCTGCGATGGATTAGTGTCCCGTCCATGGGGAGTCAAATAGACTCTCATCGACTTTACCGTTAAGTCGATGAGAGTCTTTTTTAGTACAGAAATCGGAGATAAGCGCCGGCTCCATGGGCCATTAGGCTCGAAGAATTTAGCTTAAATTATTGTACTAACTATGTAAAGTACTTTTAGACGGGTTGTTAAGATATAAGATCTTATACAAGAGAACAAAATACTGCTACATACTTTGCAGGATTGCCTTTGCAGGAAAAATTTGTGGGTACATTAAAACGACAGCACCTTTATCGGGTGTCGAAACCGAATCATTAAAACTTATTACATCAGGCGCACACGCAGGGGAGTGCATCGGGTGCACGTGCAACAACCCCTCCTTCCCTCCTCCCTGCTCAGTCGGATCAGATACGGCAAGATAAGAGCAATCAAAAAGGGATGAAATAAAAGAAAGAAAGTAGACAGCCGTTCAGATATTTTTCGATTTTTAATGTTTACTTATCCATATTGTTGTTTTTGAAAACTAAAAAAAATAAATTTTAGAAGTTTATAACTCCAAAGATAAATCTTCAAGATTATATATACATGTGACTTTATATGCTCCTTAGCACATGGCAAACAAGATTTTACTTGAGTGGAAAGCTTGACACCTTACAGCTATTGTTTCTTATTAAGGTTTAAATACATTCAGTTAAAATGTTTCACACAAGTAAAGATGAACATTAATCCATGAGGAGCAGTGTCAGAAAAGCTCCCAAAATGTTCTAACGTTTGAAGAAAATTTTGTACTTCTAAGAAAAGATGCCTTTGCATTGGTGGCCGCCATGTTATATAAAAACTATCTAATGAAAAAGTAGGACTTCGTTCAAAAACATCAAGGCGTTATTCGTTAAATTCCAGTCCTTTTCGCTTGCTTGAATCATTCTGAGACCCAGTTTCTAAAAAGAACAAACTTAAAAGACAAATGCCCAAGTTGAAAAACAAATGTCGAACTTGAAAAATGAATGTTAAAGTTGAATTTTGGCAAGAAAAACGCGTCATAATTTCACGGGTGTTGTGCTCTACCTGATCACAAAGAACGAGAACAGGCACGCTGGTCCACAAGCGTGACATGATGTTTCACTGAAACAAACGGATAGTGAGCTTGATATCACAACAAGGAGTTGATGAAAATGTTGAAATTAGAACAGTATTTAACTATAACAGAAAATAGTGCTCGTCACTCACTCGATATCTTATATTCTTTTTTTTATAAGATACAAATTCTTAACGTTACAAGTGTTTGAACAATTTCCTTGTCTTTAGGGCAATATATAGCGTTAATCCTGTAATAACCAGTGTCCATATTGTTAGTATCCAATAACATTTCTCAGTAGTCCAGGCAGAAAATATCTGTGATAATACAACGGTGTATTCGGAGTGAGGCCAATAACATGCACTAGACAGGGCGATGAGCAAGATTCCCAGAATTACTTGCAAACCAAGGAACCGAATAAGCCAGCATATAAATCTTATTGTGAGCAAAAGTAATTCCAATAACGAGATTATCATTCTGAATAAATGTGAAACGGCTTCGATTGTTAGCCCTAACAGATCCAAAATACGTTCAATGAATAGTATACATAAAACAAATAGATATGACACTGAACTAGAAATTTTAACAAGAGCAATTTCGATCCGGCCAAGGATTTCTTCACTAGTACTTCGGGCCATGTCGACGTATAAGGACTTCAAAGCAATGTGACAGTTCCAAGTTAAGTGTTCGTCGACAACTCAATTTGTTAGTTTGATTATCACGCGTGACTAGTTTACTAAATCAACGTGATTTCAAACTAGTTTTGTTTCTCTGTAGATAACGGCAAAGCCACGATGACCTACGTAGAAGTCACTCTAAAAGTGAGTTAGTCAGGAAAGTGATATCTGGGTTCTGTACAACAAGAACATTTGGCGTGTTTTGTTGATAAATAACGCTATGAGCGCTCAATTAAGTTCGTTCCGTGTGGTTACGCATTTAATCCGGCAGTGTATTCTGCAAATTTTAGTTTACTTGAGTCGACGAGAGTAAAACATATCACAAAGTTTTATCTCTAACTGCATGCTGTGCTTTGACTTCTTGAGACCGCTTGAATGATTGAATCTTTTTTGAAAGGCATGGTTTTTATTGACAACAGTAACAGTTCTTATGAGTGTATTAATAAAATTTCGCTCTCTACCAATGCCAGTATGTTACATTGTTATGCATGACATGGAGTCGCTTGTCATTATTACAAAGCAAAACTAATCGGGCATGAAAAATAAAAACGTTTATGATAAATAAACAACCAAAGTAGAAACACTCCGGATCAAAAAAGCCGAGTAGGACACAGTATTTCCAATTCCAAAATTTTCCAAATTTAAAGTTTCTTGGTATCATATTAATAATATCCTGTCTGAGTTTTACATATCTAAATCCGTTCACCATTGCCTCTTAAATTTTAAAAGCGAGTTAATGGTGAACGAATTTAGATGAAACTCAGACAGGATATTATTAAGTATGATACCATGACACTGTGAGCACTTTATTACATTTTGTTTAGGTTTAAGGTTCAAAAATGCTCACACAATCCCTTGTAAATGAATATTGTTAGTTCATTCGTATAGGAGCTTGGGCTACCTGTGTGAAGTTGGGAACGTGAATGACAATCGATGGCTTCGATGAAATCATCTTTCTGGTTTACTCTTTATTTTCTGTGCGAGTCATTGGTGTTTTATTTCTTAGTTTTTCGCTTTGTAAATAGACAAACGATTAAATGTTTCTCCGCGAAGTTAAACAGATACTGAGGCCCTGATTGTATGAGTAATGAGACGGTGCTGGCCCGTTTAAGCGGGCTGAAAACTAAACCGTAGCCCGGTATTACATGTAATCGCAAGCCAAATTTTTGCAGGTTTTATGGGGACAGCCGTTCCACGTAATCAGGGCCTGTTGTTACGTCTACGTAGTTTCGACAACTTGCTCGTACTCCGCTCATTGCATTCCAAAGTGCAGTTATTGTATTTTGTATTAATTTCTGCCGTTGGCGTCGCCGTCCTGAATGACTGTATGCTGCAGGAAAACGTTCTAAGACCCCGTCCACATTTCACCGTTTTTTAAAAATGAAAACGGAACTGTTTTGTTCCGGATACGGCTATAGTCCACACTACACTGACAACACCGAAAACTATGACCGAAAACGGATCAATCCGAACACGCTCTCCAGAGTGGAACGATTTGAAAACGATGCTTTTTGACGACCGGGCTTCAGTCTACTCAATTGGGACAACATAATAGCATTTTCACTAAGAATGCGCGGTATAGTGTGGACTGGCCAAAACGGTGCAAAGGCGGTAAGTGTGATCGCGAATCTTTTTGAAAACGGAAAAAAACAGTTCCGTTTTCGTTTGAAAGCGATGTAGTGTGGACAAAGCCTAAATCAAAAGGGTCAAACGGATTTGGTGCGCTAACAATCTCATAAACCGTTCAGCGGTTTCACATGAGATTGAGGGTAAAAGTACAATGTGGGGTTTTTTTAGCTCTGCAGACTGGAAAACTCATCTTAGATAAATACACTTTTTCTTGTTAAGAATATAATTTATTAGAATATTTAAGCTGAAATTGGCCCTGAATTGACCAAATTTTAAGAAAATGAAGAAACAGATTTTGTTAAGAGTATATTTTTCCAAGTTTGAAAAAACATTACAGATAGCGTGTATTGCTATTGTATTCTAATTCTAAGTGGCAAAACCATATACAGATATTGAGTCAGTTAATTACTTCAGTATTAAACTAGCAAGTTAATAACACTTATTAAACTTTTCTAAAATCTGGCTAAAAACAATTTTCTTAACTAAGGCCCGGACACACGGTGTAACAATCCATGCAAAATTGTGCGCAACAAATTTTTTTTACAGGTGAACAAACGGTGCAACAAATCACGCAACATTTCTTGTGAATGCACGGCGTGCTTATCCATGCAACATTACAACAATCAAAACGGCGTCCAACAGGAAGTCTTTTTTTTAAAAAAAAAAAACTTGCAACGCGCAATGTTGCCTGAGTAGAGGGCGATTCAACTTCAGCCTTGTAACATGCAATGTTGCATGCAACAAAATTCATCGTGTACACACTTGCGCGCGATGTTGCATGAAATGTTGGATCGTGTGTTAGCGTCTTTAGTCGTCCGCAATCTATCATACGAGCAAGCAATCAAATCGTAATTATTTTTCTCACGGATGGGTGACCAAGGTTAATAGCGGACCGAGGTTAATAGCGCATGATATTCGGTGCTTGAGGAACCAATCAGAGCGCGCGAATATGCTATTCATTTGCTATTACACTAGAATGAAGAAAATAAACTATACGAACGTACGAGTGGAGGACAAAGGGGGAAAGGGGTTCAGTCGGACCTCTTCTCATCTAATTTAAATAGCATTCATTTTTGCTATGCGTAAGTCTCCAGTATACTTTCAGTTAGGTACAGTTAAGTTACTCATTGTTGGTTTCCATGGCAACCGTAACAAAAAAATGACATTTGTAAGTGTAAAGAATGGTGTCCTTAAATTTTTGTACATTTGATATTCACCGATATGTGTTTTTCACTGGCAATTAGTGTTCATTTGTCTTTTTTTAATTTATCTGTTTCAATTCACGTGACTTCTATCTGGTACATTGTTTTCATGGTAATGAGAGAGGGGGGATGGTCGAGAAAACTGTTCAGGCCTAACGCTTAAGATCAATGACATTATGTTTGGGAAAGTAGCTGCAGATGATCAAGTTGTATAGCTGCGATGAATAAATGATATATATGTTACCATAGTAACAAATATTGGAATTTAAAGTGAGATTTTGGATCTGGTGCAAGGTTAAGGTTTAGAAGTGCACTGGACTGTTCAACCTTTAATGTTGTCTTACTTATGTAACTGCTAACATTCAACCGAGTTCAATATCGAATAGAAGTCCATTATTTTTGTATTGTTAGGCAAAACAGATTATAGGTGAAGGGAGGATATTTCCGAGTGATGAAAATTAAACAATAAACTTAAAGAGTTTAAAAACTGTTTCAGTTCACGAAGGAGGTTTATTTTTCGTGTATGGACTGGATTGAGAACGGAGTTTTTGGAGCGAATTTTTAACTTAGGCTACGAAGGACGAACATAAACAAACTTGAAATTTTAAAACAAGTTAACCTACGTTGAAAACCTGAAGCAAAACCTTATTGTAAACTATAAAAATATTGTTTTAAGAAGTAACTTTAAAAGTCATTCGTAGAGTTCTAGAAGCCATTACGACAAGGTGTGAAAGGCTGAAGCAGAAACTTAGAGAGACCAGGATGATTTGAGAACTGTTTACTCATTTTAAATTTTTTAAATTTGTGTACTAATATTTGTGTGTTCGTGTTTGACGAAGCCCTCTATTTGGCTTTCAATTGTATTTTCTTGCATATGCACGAGCTTATTCTTTTGTTGAACTTTTTTTTGTTAAAACCGATCAAAGATTTCCAATGTTCTTACCCAATAGCAAAAGCTTACAGCTTTGATTTCCTGTATAGGCACATGCGCTAATTCATGGATAACAAAGGTAAGGACACAATATCACTTTAACATACTGCGAAATTTTTATTGACTAACAGAGCAAAACTTTAAAATAAAGATGTCTTACATTGTGTAAAATTAGATACTGTGTTAACATTTTTCTAAAGCTGGTTGAAAATTTGAAAGCCGGCGGGATGGTTGGCCTTTGCACAAGCCGACTTTGAATGACGGCTACAACTCCTTGGGTAGAAGTAGCCCCCGGAATAGTACAACCACGTGTCAGCGGTATAATACGAGTACTTTAAGCCGACGGTATCACCAAGTTGTATTGGAGTTCCATCCAGCGCTTCTTTGGAGAAAATGCGAAAGGTTGCAAAGTTATAATAAAACCAGTAATTTCCATACAGTGGTTTCCAAGCCCAGCTGAAAGAAACAATATAAAATGATTTTTAAACGCTCCTGGGTACTAAACTTGGAAAATCACAGAGGCGTATTGTACGGTTATTTTGCAGTATATATATATATATATAGTCCCGGTTTTGTTTTCCTACCATAGCCTTGCTAATATAGACGAATCATTCCAATGTCGTTGTTTACATTCTGCTTCATTAACATACAACTCTTGCTAGCTAACGAACAAAGATATATCGAGTCCAACATATGAGAAAGCTTGTTGAGCTACAGCATAAACGAAGAAATTAAAATTTTGATGCATTTTAAGCAGTTCCTAAAAAATTATAGCGGTTTCAGAATACTCAAACAGCTGGGTGGCAAAGCCGTTAATGGCTAGTTACTGGAACTGAGTAGTTTGTTTACAAATATACCCACGAGCTGGCGATAAATTAAAATGAACGAGAAATGTAAATAATGGACGAGGAAAAGCTGACTCCGTTATAGGAACATTTGAGTTTATTTTATATCCATCAAGTGGGTATATACGCAAAAAAAACTACGAACTAGAACTAACTGAGTTCACGGCACTTTAAGGTGCGCCATAAACAATAAACTTCAAGCAAAAATCGAGTTTGAACATTTTAATTAAACAACAACAACAACAACAACAACAACAACAACAACAATGCTTTATTGTACCATAGTTTATAAGTATTTACATTTAAATAATGACAAAA
>JAOBRB020387649.1:0-10313 GCA_027575285.2 Zoanthus pulchellus | reverse complement strand
GAATTCCGGGAGTTTCAAAGAAACAGCTGTTATGGCCGGGGTTGAAGCTTGTGTCGATGAGGAATCTGTCATTTCGGTATCGGGGTCACCAATATATAGACTCAAGGGAAATCAAACGGTAAGTTTTTCATTCAGTGACAACTCAAACTACACCATCCGGGTAGCAAAACTTTTTCTTACTCTTTTTAACTCATTATTTGTTAGTACTGATTTAGTTTTTATTTATTTTTGTGCAATTTATTTTATTGATATATTAAGTAGTTAGTATGTTAACACTGCCTTTAAATTTATGTTACTAAAAGGCACTTTCAAGACCTATTTATTATTTAATAATCTATGTGAACAAAAAAGTTAAAGACCTTATGTGCATGAAAATTATATTATAATTAAACTTAATGTTTCCCAGGCCTGGAGCAACTATCAATTATTATTTATTGTGCCTAGTAATCGGATTTATTCAGGCATTTGTTCTGTTTTACCTCGTACAGAAGTATGAGAAGGAAGAAATACCCGAAAAGAAAAAGAAAACTCTTACAACTTTCGGGGGTGCAAGTGGTTCATCGAAAAGGACAATTGAGGTTGGTGTGTTTTGTTAAAGCTTCCAAAATTGGCTTTAAAAAGTTTGAATTTATTTGCAAAGATATAATAAATATAGAAGGTAATTATAAGAGGACTGGTAACTTTGACGTTGTAGCAATCAAACATCTTTCCCTAAAGTTAGTATTTCCAGTAAAAAACGTGACAAACAAATAACTTATAACTGAATTTCTCTATCTCGCAGTGCTTCAAACAGTAAACGAAGAGAATTTCGTGTTGACATTGTTCGTATTGAACCGGAAGCTGTACAAGTACCCTCTCCTAAGTTATTACACCAAGACTTGACATGAAATTAATGCGCGATCAAAAATGACAGCTGTCCCAAAATTGTCTTATTTGCAAGTTTAGAAACTCAAAAAAACTAACAAGAACCGCGAAAAGTTTTTACAATTTTTACATTTAGTTTTAATAATAAAGGTTCTTGTTTTTTTATCGAAATAATAAAATATAAACACTGTCAAAGTTGCGATTTTCCCTGTTTATCCTATTGTCAAACGGTTCCATACAATTGTACTGAAAGTTACAAACGGAACCAAGATATGACCTCGTTAAAAATGTGCTGGCTCTGCACGTATTAACTTTTTCAGGGTACCATTGCGACGAACAATGGGGCAGCAGCGCCAGGTCGATTATTTGCGGTTTTATGTACAAAATATTTCCTTACCAGATGCAAATGTTAACTTGCTTGACGTTTCAGATCTTGGCTTAGAAGTCGGATTTGCATAGGGAGGAAATTCGGTACCCGGAGAAAAACTTTTTCGAATCCATGGCGTCAAAATTTTTTTCGTTAGTAGCATAGAACTTTAGGTTGGCAACACTGTTTCATTGCTAAACTTATTTAGTGACTTTGTTCTTTAAATGTATATCTTCCTTGATGAACTTTTTCTTACTCTTTTTAACTCATTATTTGTTAGTATTTAGTTTTTGTTTATTTTTGTACAATTTATTTTATTGATACAGTATATTAAGTAGTTAGAATGTAAATACTGCCTTTAACTAAAAGGCACTTTCAAGACCTATTTATTAGTTAATATTCTATGTGAAAAAAAAACGTTAAAGGCCTTATGTGCGTGAAAACAAAGAATGCAAAAATTATTTTGTCCTTTAGATTATTTAATTGCTAAACATCCAAGCTGGGCTTGCAAACAACCAGCCTTACAAGAGTCTTGCACCTTAAAAGAATTTTAGCGAACAGATGAGAAAAATTGTAAGCATTCACATTGAGTCCAAATTGTGGTTAAACAGAGCTGTTAGAAACAGCAACTTAACTGATCCGTTCGATTCAATCAAAGAATTAAATATGATTACCAATTGGCTTTTCATACTTAATAAGAATGTATGTTTACATTAATGTGGTTAATTATTTTTAAATATTTATAATTAAACTTAATGTTTCCCAGGCCTGGAGCTAATATCAATTATTATGTATTGTACCTAATAATCGGATTTATTCAGTCATTTGTTCTGTTTTACCTCGTACAGAAGTATGAGAAGGAAGAAATACCCGACAAGAAAAAGAAAACTCTTACAACTTTTGGGGGTGCAAGTGGTTCATCGAAAAGGACAATTGAGGTTGGTGTGTTTTGTTAAAGCTTCCAAAATTGGCTTTAAAAAGTTTGAATTTATTTGCAAAGATTTAATAATAATAGTAGATAGTTACAGGGAGTTATAGAAGGTAGTTATAGTATTTAAGTACAATAGTCAATTATATTAGAGAGTTATAGAAGGTAGTTATAGCATTTAAGTACAATTGGTAATTATATTAGGGAGTTATAGAAGGTAGTTATTGCATTTAAGTACAATAGGTAATTATATTAGGGAGTTATAGAAGAAAGTTATACCATTTAAGTACAATAGGTAATTATATTAGGGAGTTAAAGAAGGTAGTTATAGCATTTAAGTACAATAGGTAATAATATTAGGGAGTTATAGAAGGTAGTTATAGCATTTAAGTACAATAGGTAATTATATTAGGGAGTATAGAAGGTAGTTGTAGCATTTAAGTACAATAGGTAATTATATTAGGGAGTTATAGAAGGTAGTTATAGCATTTAAGTACAATAGGTAATAATATTAGGGAGTTATAGAAGGTAGTTATACTGAGTACGTTGTTATGGTGCATAGGTATAGTGTAGTAGGTTATTATGGTATGTAGTTATAGTAGGTAGCAGTAGTAGCGACAGCTTAACTTCCTGGTCAGCGGTTTGTTGTTTCTTGTTAAAAGTATATTTGTTTATGAATTTTTATAAATAACATATCAATTTATATTAATACTATAACCACATTCTGATCAATAAATAACTTGTGTTCAAATAAACATTAAAATACATTTATTAAAAATTATTCTACATTAATATATAAAAAGTAGAAAAATAATCTGAATGACCGCCAGTTATGTAACTGCTATATTGCGTTTCAAAAATAAGTTTTTTTGGTAAGGAATGGGAGAAATTTGGGGATAGGGTTACGTAATTTGCAATTTTTCTGGTGCGTCTGAAAATATTGGAGTTTTCGAGTTTTCCATTAAAAATAGTTTTCAGCGTATGGAACCAAACTCCTGGTTGGTAAATTCTAGGAATGGAGTGTTACAATGTGAGCAGTTGTTTGTCGTGAGGAAACCGTTATACAAAAACAATCAGTGAAACAAAGCGAGTTTCCAAAATTGTAGAATAATAACAAATTATAATAAAATTTGAAATTCATTGGATTGACATTTCTTTAGTTGTTTTTCTTATAATCTTTGTCATGGTAATTGCTTCATTTGTGAAACAGTACGAGGAAATTTTTGTTTTTTTATGCCTTTTTTATAAATTTTTCTGAAATTAAATGTTTTATATATTCTTGTTATTATGTTCGCTTATGATAACAATGGAATCAATCGTTATTTTTTATGCAGATTCCTTCAATGTCTTGCAAAAGCGCAGTTTTACGATATCAATTGAATGCTGTGCTACTCTGTGACGAGTGGCGTTCCTCAAAGAGTGGTCTCTCTACCTTCAATAGAGAGCTTGCTATTCACCTGGCCAGTCATTCTGGTATTAAAGTTTATTGCTATCTTTCTGAAGTCTCTGACCGTGCTAAAAATGCAGCTAAAAAAACCAACGTTACTTTGGTAGAAGCGGAGGATATTCCAGGTAACAGAGATCCTTTGACAAAGCTGCAGCGGTGGCCAAGCCAGTGGCCTTCTCCAGATGTGATCATTAGCCATGGTCGAAAGTTTGGCAGTGCGGCATACCTCATTAGGGAAAGACATCCCAGTTGTAAATGGTTTCATTTTGTGCATGTAAACTATGAAGAAGTGGGAAAATACAAAGTCGGTTCTAACGAAATAAAAATGAACAATGAAAAAGATTCAGAGGAGATGAGCTGTTGCAGAAGCGCTGATGTCGTAGTTGCTGTAGGTCCACAGTTGTTGGATAAGTATAGCAAAGGCCTTACCATGGAACAGAAGAAAGTAGAAGTATTTTATCCTGGCCTGAGCAAAGAATTCCTTAACCTGCCTCAAAAAGAGGTTGAGAACAAAGATTTCCATGTATACATGTTTTGTCGCTGTTCATCACAAGATTTTGAGTTAAAGGGAGTTGACGTATTGATTGATGCAGTTGGAGAACTTGGTAAAGAGTACAAGGTGTATGTTGTAGGTGTGCCGGAGAACGAGGAAGAAAATGTTTTTCAGCACCTTTTAGAGAAATGTAAAATAGCAAAGAATCAGCTCAATGTGCGAGAGTATTGCAAGAACCGAGAAGAATTTAAAAATATGTTATGTCAAGCAGACCTTGTCGTTATGCCTTCACGAGCAGAAGCTTTTGGTCTGACTGGATTGGAAGCTCTTTCGGCTGGTGTTCCTCTGCTTGTTAGTGCAGCTTCGGGTTTGGGTATGACTTTGAAGAAGTTGACTTTTGGTGAGATGTGCGTTGTAAAATCGGATAACCCTGAAGAGTGGGCAAACAGGATAGAATCAGTGAAGGAAAAAGAAAGATCTCAAAGATATGCACGAATGGAACAAGTGCGAAAACATTATGATGATAAGTATAAATGGGAGGAGCAATGTTCAATACTCGCTAAATTGTTCCGGAATGATTGCAATGAAGGACAA
Source organism: Zoanthus pulchellus (assembly GCA_027575285.2). Lineage (NCBI taxonomy): Eukaryota > Metazoa > Cnidaria > Anthozoa > Zoantharia > Zoanthidae > Zoanthus > Zoanthus pulchellus. Next base: position 5,620 of record JAOBRB020387649.1, on the reverse strand, counting down.
GGAAAAGGCTCAAAAAGCTAAGATACCACGTGTTGTTTTTAGGAGTAAAGCATTAGATGAAGAGGTGTTACTGGTCTTCAGTTTACCTTACGATGAAGAGGATAAAAGAACGGCTGAAGGAATTCTCAATCAAGCTTGTTGTAAGAGTCAAAAGTTTAACAATTTATATCAATGCTGTGTTTCAGCAAATACGATATACAATAACCAACACTAATTAGTAATTCTCCTTGCAATTGACGTTCCTTCTTATCTGGAACATACAGAACTTCTTTATGCAGAGAAACCATAGTTTTTTTAAAGATTGTTTATGTTATATATATGACTAATTTTTTATTGGTTAAGCTATTTGCTGTTTTTTACTGAAGTTTAAACTCGCTCCATTGTCAACTATAAAACTTTATAAGCATCTCATGATCATCATTTAAAACATTTTCCATTGTATATATGTAATTATGTTTATCTTATATATTCGCGCCAGCTTTTTATTGTAAATATTTTAAATGACAAATGTAACCATTACAAAGCAATGAGTCATCATTTCATTAATAAACATTCATAGCGATGATATCGTTTTTATTGACAATACGTAGAAATGAAATATTCTGAGAAAAGATTGCAGACATAGAAAATAACAAAGTAAAATTGATATATGAACAGCTTGTAACGTTCACAGATAAAAAGGTATAAAAATATTTAAAAAATAACTAGAATTATAATTTTATAACGACTTAATTTAACAAAACTTTTCAGTGAAAATGGAACAGTTTCGAATTCTCGGTAGGTGCTGACTTAGAAGACGTTAAATTTATTTTATCTAGTCTTCGTATTTTTATTAAAAATTCAAATATACAATTGAAAGCACAGGTAGCCCAAGTTCCCGTCATGAACAATTCTTAACAGAGAGACTAAGCAACAGACGTTATTTTCATCTCGGAAGCCAACAGGAACTAAACTGTCAACAGATGTCGCAAACGTGAAGAACAGGTCGTGGTGATCTTCACGGAGGCGTCCATACAGCTTTTTTGCCTCCGTGTTGGTCTGTCACAGTTGAGAAGTTTTTTCATCAAAATTAATCTTCAAGCACCAAAACGATTGACAAAAAAAACCTTTTTAATATAAAGTATATTATTAACATACAATTACATTAACATTTGCTCCATTTTCTTGCTGTACGTACCACCAGTTTTACGATCATTTTGTTTACAACTGAGCTCTTCAAAGTTTGTTTTCGCGCCTTTTTACCTTGCGTAGGTCCTATAAAGTAAAATATTAACCTACAATTTCATTAACATTGACATTTGATCCTGGTTCTTGCTGTACGTGCAACCAGTTTTACGATCATTTTGTTTACGACTAAGCTCTTCAAAGTTTATTTTCGCGCCCTTTTACCCTGCGTGCGCCCGTCGTGGTATCGTGCGTACTGCTTAAGATAAAAAATGGCGCCCGAACGCCATTCTCAATCCAGTCAACTCTCGCATAATTGGTAGTTATACTAGATAATTATAGTAGGAAGTTACATCAGGTTATTAGAGTAGATAGTTATAGAAGGTAGTTAGGTATAGTTATAATCCAGTTAACTCTCGGATAATTGGTAATTGAAATAGGTAATTACAGTAGGTAGTTACAGCAGGTAAATATACTAGTTAATTATAGTAGGAAGTTACAGCTGGTTATTAGAGTAGATAGTTATAGAAGGTAGTTAGGTATAGTTATAATCCAGTTAACTCTCGGATCAATGGAAATTAAAATAAGTAATTACAGTAGGTAGTTACAGCAGGTAAATATACTAGTTAATTATAGTAGGAAGTTACAGCTGGTTATTAGAGTAGATAGTTATAGAAGGTAGTTAGGTATAGTTATAATCCAGTTAACTCTCAGATAATTGGTAATTAAAATAGGTAATTACAGTAGGTAGTTACAGCAGGTAAATATAGTAAATAAATATAGTAGGAAGTTACAGCAGGTAAATATAGTAAGTAGTTATGGTATAGTTATAATCCAGTTAACCTTTCGGATAATTGGTAATTAAAATAGGTAATTACAGTAGGTAGTTACAGCAGGTAAATATAGTAGGTAATTATAGTAGAACGTTACAGCTGGTTATTAGAGTAGATAGTTATAGAAGGTAGTTAGGTATAGTTATAATCCAGTTAACTCTCGGATAATTGGTAATTAAAATAGGTAATTATATTAGGTAGTTACAGCAGGTAAATATAGTAAGTAATTATAATAGGAAGTTACAGCAGGTAAATATAGTAGGTAGTTATGGTATAGTTTTAATCCAGTCAACTTTCGGATAACTGACCTCCGCCGTGAAGAAATATTCAGGTACTTATGCTTTCTAGTATTGTTGATTTATAAGGGATTACTTGGAGACTTTTGAACTTTCAATATTGGTTGTAAATCTTAATAGAATTTATTGAAATACTCACAGTGTCTTGGTTTTTTCGAATGCCTGTTGTCTCCGTGATACCTCTCTTCAACAAATGTAGCAGCAAAACCCATGTTCAACGCTCTGTATCGTCGGATCCGGTCGGAACCAATCGACCAAATAAAGTTATAGAATAAGTATAAGAAAAATTGATAAATAATGAGAATGATTATATATCATATATTTCCCAGTATATATTATCCTCATGACTGTATAAAAATGTCCTTATAACCTGAGGAAGATGGGTCTCGCCGATCGAAGTATAATTACTAATAGTTATTATCGTAGTTAGTCTAGTTAAAATCGACAAGATATTGAACTTCTCTAGCAATCGATCTTCCTAGTTACTTGTAACCATTTCTACCCTGTGCAACAATGTTTTCACTAGACCACGTTTCTGTTCAATACTAAGGATGGTTACTGCTAAAATTCAAATATCGGTTAATGTGTGTGAGGGAGGGAGGGAGGATTCTGTGCGGTAGTCTGTGTAGTGGCCCAGTTGGGAAATGGATGGCCCGTGGCGGGAAGGGTGAGAAGGTAGAGGAAGTGAAAGGTTAGGAACGGCATTGGTCATCCACAATCCCTACCATTCAGCCATCATTTCAGTGGTGCACTTGACGTGCATGGATAGATTTAAGTTGTTTGTGAACGTTTGTTTATGTAACTTACGTTTCTTAATGATGAAAGTATTATTCACAATTTTTTTCCAAAGCCAAGGAAGGTGGGGAATGGTTGCATATATTGGTATGTATATGTCGCAAACAATTGCAGAGACAGCAAAAACCGTGGCAGCTCCGTCGAGCTGCTTATAGAGGTCTCCCCTATATATATTGATTTCAGACATAAACCTATGAGTAAAACTTAAAAGCAAAATCCACCCAAACTCTACTCCACGGATCGGCCAGAACCTAAGAGATTTACAACGGCCACGGGAACAAATGGGGCTCTTTTTGATTTAAGATTTTGTCGTTGTTAAACCTATCATCTCTTATTTCTTCTAAGGCGCTTTCAAGCGATAGTGAAGGGTTATTAACCGAGAGTGAGGTCAGTTTGGGGAGATATCAGCGTTACCAGCGTTGTTGGTCCTTGTGGTGTAGTGGTTAACAGGTCGGACTAGTAAACCGAAGAGGTGGGGTTGGATTCCCGCTAAGGGCTATAGATGTTATTTTTCTCTTAATTTTTCTGTAATTCTGGAAAATATCCTGCCTTGCGACCTGGTGGAGTTTTGAGAAATATGCAATGAGCATATTTTGAGCATTGCACCACTCAATTATTCAAAACAATATTACAAGTTAGCTACATTAAACAGTTCTTTACTTTTCCTAGCATTTACCCCCTTGGTCAATGTTTTGTCATAGTAACCATGGTTACCATAGGAAGTGATTTTAAAATCCAAGGCGAGATAAAGCATACTTTAGTTTTAAAGACATCGTCACTAAGCTTAATGTAACTTACAATTGAAATGAGAAAAGGAACGACTGTTAAATGAGCTTCGTGAAATATAGTTGGACAGAATCCACTAGTAATTTGTATGCTTGATTGTATTCTAATCTTGTAAAAAACGTACATTAACCCGGTGAAAAATCTTGCGGCCTTGCGAAAAATTTCTAAAAGACCTGGTGAAATTTTAAAGGCATGCACCAGGTGTGTTATACATGGAGGTGTCTTGTCAGGTATGCTAACCACTGCATCATCATGACCGCCCTGCTGGCAACAGAGCAATCATTGAATTTACAGTGAGTAGTAACAGGGTTTCCGGCGTTTTTACATTCAGGAACAGGACAAACATCGAATCGTTCGAGAATGATTCACAGGCTACCAGCTTATAACAAATAATATTTTTCAAAGAGCCTGCCATACCAACGATGAAGTCACAAGCTAGCAGAATCCATCGATACACAACGCTTTGACTTACAACAAATAGTTACTGGATGAATATATACAAGTAGCGAGAGCGAACTACTATAGCTTGATTGAAAGAACAATGTAATTTATACCGTTAGTGGGAATCGATCCAGCGTCCCCAGGTTACTAGTCAGGTGTGCTGACCACTGCATTATAACGACCACCCTGCAAGGAAAAAGGAATTATAGTGGTTCCCAGGCGTTTTTACATTCAGGAAAAATAAAACTGTAAATATATAGAGGATATTACACCGTGGCGAAAACTTATGAGGTTTATCTTCTAGAGGTAAAAATATTTTATGAGTGAGCGCAGCGAACGAGAGAAGTTTTGTGTGGCTGCTACGCCTCGTTGAGGCGAAAACCAGACTTTGTTATCGTCATGTAAGTAAGCGTAACGTAACCATTTTGAGCCGGACTACCACTGGTGTGCGGTTTTCAACAGGAAGAAACACTTCGTGACCAATCAGAACAATAGTAACTTCAGTCGAATTACCATAGGATATACACAGCAGCCACACATGCGCTTATTAAGCGCCTTTTGTTATTCCGGGAGAAGATAAACTTCATATATACGTTCAAGCCAATGTGTAATTTTCTTTTTTATGACATAGATACGAATGTTTCGAAAACAGAAACAACTAAACGAAAAGGACGGGAATAACAAAGGAATAATGTTAACGATATCTGCACTAGTGGGGATATGGAAAATATGTCACTCGTATCCTGGATGTAGTTAAAACTACAAATTTTCAGTAAATTAAACACTTAAATCTATGTAATAATTGTGTTTATAATGCTCTCTCCTTTTTTCTCCCAGCGTTAAAACCAACCCAAAATTCATCAAATATTGATGAATAAATATAACAACTCAAGATTATTGCGTCATTTAAAACGTTTTGGAGGAAGTCGAACTTAAAATCCCAGTCATCGTCCATGGGCTGCCTCTGCCTCTGGTCTTTCTCAACCACTTCGTTGAGTTAATGCATCGATTAAATCGAAGCTTAAACATCCCCCAACCGGGCAACCCGCGGACATTGGACCAGCTTTCATGCCCGCAGGGAAGGGGACTTGACACCAAGATTCGGATGGTGAAGAGGAATAATGGAATAAGAATAACGGAGATTTTTTCAACTGGAATAACGGAATAATGTCTATATTTTTCTTGGAATAATGGAATAACGAGTTTTTGTAGGGAATAATTGAATTTGAAGGAAATAATGGAATAACGATTTTATTTTAAAATAATAAATTGTAAAATTGTGCCACCGTCAGCGGAAATTGAACC
>JAOBRB020387539.1:0-10313 GCA_027575285.2 Zoanthus pulchellus | reverse complement strand
ACTCATTGCTGTTTTGATGTGCAATTTTCGAAAAACGATGCGTTTCATCCCATTCTTCGATGAAGCAAGTTGGTCTATAAAGCATTAACGAATTTGTTTTTAGATTCGTTCTCCAGTCAGTAAAAATCAATTCGAGTAAAGTTGAAAGTGGCGAATGTTCTTTGAGCAATTCAGGTAATGAAACAAAAGAAGAAGAATAAAATCTATACTTTAGTTGTTTTAGAGCAAGCAAACACAAACACGAGCAACAGTCAAATTTACTTTCCAGTCATCGCGCAGTCGTACTGTACTTCAAGAGATCAGTTTTTACAAAATACATTTTGGCAAAGCTTGTCATTTTGCATTCTGACAAGAATTTTATAATGTATTTTGAATCGGGTTATATAAGTTCCCATCTTCGAAACAAAGAACACAATCGAGAGGCCAAACTTTATGTTAAGGCAACCAGGTGAAAAAAGTTCTAGTCACATTATGATCCTTGTTTCACTTTTCAGGATCGACATACAGTACTGCTCAAAAGAAATGCAATGTAAATACGGCGATTTTCAGCCTTTGTTTTTGAGCATATTTTCGCCGTATTTTTGCAGCAAATAGGGCGCAAAATTTCAGTCTCATGCATATTCCAACTTCGCATTGACCCAGCCATTTTCGGCGCAAATGTGCTGCAAATGCGCCGCAAACAAACCGAAGAATTGACACTTGATTTTCTTTAGAATATTTTGAATTAAAACGGTGATTAGTAATTTCAAGACTGTGTTTTCATTAATAATTTTTGTAACAGGCTCACATGGGAAAGTAACAGGCCCATAGCTCTGAAGGAGTCATCTTCCTTCGCGAAGGGGTACGGGAGGGTGGACCCTCCCATAGGTGGGGGTTTTGGAGCCTCCCTCAAGAAAATTTTTAATGCAAAATGGTGGCATTTGAAAGCTACTTTTATGAAAATTAGAGCATTTTTCAATTGGTCAAATTGGAGATTTGAGATAAAAAATTTATAATTGAGAAAATCAACAAAGTCATATCTTATGAAATCACTTCCATCTATAGTCTTAACAAACTTGTTTTATTTTACAAGAGTGGTATCATGAAAACTTAAGCAGAAATGGTTTATCAGTTCTACAAACATGATAAATGTGTAAGATTAGCGAATTTGAACCGGTATACGCTCTCTAGGTTGGAAATTTCTGTATACAATTTATTTCCGGATACGTGTTGGATATGTGTGGACGCTTGTATCTGGATACTTTTGTATATGATGACGTCATAGTATCGATCCAGTCTTTTCCGAGCGAGTATTTTCATTGTCCTTTGAGATATCCGTATACGTACCGGATACGTGCGGACGATCGTATACGATTCGTATAAAGTACGCTACGTGTTGATGCAGATATATATATATATATATATTTCTTTTTTTCTTTTCTTTTTCGGATTCAGCGCAAAGAGCTAGGTGAAAAAAACAATAGGACTCATAGTTCCCTGCTCGGTTAATATATCGATAACTTACCGGTAATGATATTTTTGTATCCCGATAAAAAAAATTGCGGATACAAAAATCTTTGGACTCGTACGCTCTAGGCCTTATAGAACGTCTTTAGTAAACGAAAAATATCCCATCAATGGAAAAATGGAATTAGTAGCAAGGTTGCTACAGCACTTTATGATATTTCAATGATCTTCTACTGGAAGTCTAGACACCAATGTTGGTTAACTATATGACACTTCAATGATCTTCTTACTGGAAGTCAAGTTAACTACCAATATTGGTTACCAAAAATACAGATGCAATTTTTACAATACCTAGCAATGCCCAAACACCATCCTTCTCTCTGATATGATCCGAACCTGTTCCAAAACTCTCCTCACCACAGATTGACAGTCTGTTTGCATCCATCAAGTTTCCAAAAAATTTCCAACCTGAAAAATAGTAATTTAGTATACCACGTTTTCGCATTTGAAGCCAGTGAGCTGTATTAAACTGAGGACGAGTTGGTAAGAGTTGATAATGAGTCTGAATGTCAGCACCCATTTCGATAAAGAATAACCCAAGGTCTTACCCTTGAAAGGGCTAGTGGCCAGGGCAAAATCTTATAGGTTGATGTTTCGCGTAACAGAGCGCCAAGGCTTATCACTTAGGGGACTAGCTGTTTTGAGATTTTAAGACCTTAAATGGGCAATGCAGGGCTAACAAACAAGTTCAGGTTTCTTTAAAAATACAGCTTTGAAGTTTTCTTTTTGCTCGTACCAAAACACTTTTTTCCTATGAAGCAGAAGTTCCAGGGGTACAATAATTTCCAAATTCAAGTTTATTTAGAAGAAGTAAATTTCGATACGTTTCTAAATTCCAGTGACCTGCACATAGTGAAAACTAATTAAAGGCAGACCACTGTATTACAAATAAATTTTACATTTAATCAAACAAATATCTAATTTTATATAATATAATAATGTATAATAATTATAGAAATAAAAATGGAAAAATAGAAGTCAGATAATTATTAAACATTTTATGTATTATAGATAAGGTTGGCAGTGATTCATTCAAGTAATTTCTGCTAATTTTCAAGAAATCATGAAATAACTGTATAGCTTTTCAATCTCAAAATAGGATCCCTCGCTCTGAAGCATAGAAAAAGGTGTATTTTTCATCTTTTGTTTAAATACCGGTTTGATACTAATTCCCATTTGAATGAATTTGGTATAGAGTTCCAAAATCTAGTACCAGTTCTAGAGAAAGAATTTAGTTGAGTTTTCAGTCTTGATGACTAAGTATACAATTTGTTAGTAACTGCAGAGGGTGTATTGTAGGAGTGGAAATCTTTAATTGATGTACATAACCGTAATAGACTTTTGGGACAATTTTTATTGAAAATAATGTTTCCAAGCTCAGAAATTGGATCTGATTTTGTTTCTATTAATTCTAAGAATGGATAGCGTATCAAATTTAAAAAAATGACAAGATACACCATAGACGCGCTTTCAATATGCTTCGTTTTTCTTTTTGCCATGACACTCCAAGATCTTCACTAAAAACTACTGGCCGTAGAAACGATGGTCAAAATGTGGACAAAAGTCAAATCGTTAGACGTTCGCACTGCTTACTTACCTTGATTTTGTTCGAGTTTAATTTCAGGCTGGATTTCCTTCAGGTAGCATAAAAATTGAAAAAAAATCTTCGATTCTGATTCGTTTTCATAACCAGGCACTTAACTCAACAATTGCAGAGCAATGCAAACCCTGAGAAATATCCGTCATGTTTGATTGTTGCATTCTGAAAATGCACACCCCAGTCCTAAACGCCATGCCAACTGCCGGACAAAGAGTAAAATTGTATCCCCCTACCGACAGTCTCTCATCCTTGACTTAATTCGTACAAGAATAAGATAAAACACGATAATATATTATAATACTTTTTTAATCTTGTATGTGTCTTATTTGAAGTAATTTTTATAAGCCACACGATACTAACCTGTAGGTGTCTTATTTGAGATAATTTTTATAAGCCACACGATACTAACCTGTAGGTGTCTTAATTGAGGTAATTTTTATAAGCCACACGATACTAACCTGTATGTGTCTTATTTGAGGTACTTTTTATAAGCCACACGATACTAACCTGTAGGTGTCTTATCTGCGGTAATTTTTATAGGCCACACGATACTAACCTGTATGTGTCTTATCTGAGGTAATTTTTATAAGCCACATGATACTAATCTGTAGGTGTCTTATCTGAGGTAATTTTTATAAGCCACACGATACTAACCTGTGGGAGTTTCAAAGCATTCGACTTTCATTTGCTTTCCAACTCTATCGATAGCTGTACAAGTTGGCATACTACGTGCAAACCCTTTAATGCCATGTTGCTGGAAGTATGGTATGCATTTATTGCAATTTGCAGCAATCACGGCGACTGAATCACCAGGAGACACGAAAAACCCATTCCGGCCCAAAATCATATTGCGGTCCTATTATCAAGAAAGTTGGTATGTAAGTCAGTTGATTTCCACAATAAAAGTAAAAATATTCAGTCACTAGAGAATGTTGTATATCCTTAGGGAGGAATCTCTTTAATAACAAAATAGGATTTATCCTGAAGAAAGAATCCCCTTTAGTCACTAGAACAAAAGATATATCCCAAGGTAAGAATCCCTTCTTTCACTCAAATGTAGGGTGTATTCCCACAGGGAAAAATCCCTTTACCACTAGAACAAAGGACGTATCCCAAGGTAAAAACCCTTCTACTCACTCAAATGTAGAGACGGTACTCCCTCAAAGAGGAATCCCATTATTCACTACAATATAGAATGTATCCTGAGGTAAAAACCCCTTTACTCACTAGAACACAGCATGCATGTATCACATAAGCGAGGAATCCTTACTTACTGTACATGATAGTAGCTAACGATAAACGCTCAAAGATAGCTTTTAAGAATTTACACCAAAAGAGAAATATTATAAACTGATTGCGATTCTGAGCCGGTGATTCCACATTACATTGCCGGCTAGTTGGGAGAAAATATATTCCATATTGGTGGAGTGACGAAGCCACGGAGACAATATGAAAAACATATTTTCTCTCAACGCCAGCAATATAATGTGGAGTCATCGGCACAGAATCGCAATTAGTTTTGTTATGTATCGTGATTTTTTCCACTTTTTCACGCGCGTTAACTTTGACCCGGTGATTCCACATTATATCACGTCCTTCTCCCTGACCAAAATGTAAACTGTATCCATGGAGAAACCACTTCAAATTTTCAATTTCTTAGTGATTACAATAAAGGCAACTAAAAATAATCAATAACATGATTGTTGTAGACCAATCCTTTGTCTGTTTTAGTGTCTAAATCAATTCTCAAACTTACACCGTCACCATCAAAAGCAGCACCAAATCCATGTTCGCCTTTTTTTAAAACATTTACTAGTTCAGCTGCGTAAGTCAGATTTGGATCTGGGTGGAGACCTGCATCAGAAAAAAGCCATAACAAAGTGAAAATTATAGTGAAGAAAAAAACATACCTCTACATTTGAATTAAAGTGGTGGAAAATGAATTTGGGAAACATTTGCTTTTTAAACCCAAAAATTTTTCTGGTGCTATTGTCATATTACACAAGAACATAATTAATATTGGTGCCCAAGCCACGAAGGGGTAAGCTGAATGCAATACCTTCTAGTTTTCTGTAAGATGGATAAATTCGTTAATACAGTCAAGACTTCAATTATGTCTCCATGAACAGTTTAAAGTGCTAACATACTAACATAGTGTAAACAATATACAGCATTGGTTCAAAATCTCAACTTATGAGACTTTATTTATGGTTAATGTTTATTTCAACTTCATTTTATACACTGATGGGCTCCGCTTGGCAATTACATGAATGAACTGACTCTAAGAGCCCTTTGATGTTGAATTAAAATAGTCGGAATTGCAATAAACGTACTCTTAGTACCTGCAGCTACCAATTTTCCCTTGGAATTTGCCCGCTTCTATAGGTGAAAGGACGATAGCAATGATCGCCTGTTGATCAACAACAGTGAGATGATAACCATTCACTGAACATTTTATTTGAGCTCAACTATGTGTCTGAGCTCGGCCCGGTTGAGCCGTTGGCAATACGCTTAAGAGTCGAAAATACACTAGCCTAATGACAAAATTTATTATATATTTTGATATAAATTTTGACAGCTTCTTTAAGAAGTTTATAGGTATGACCGAGGTTATTGTTTTAATCTGTTAACCTAAAAAAATATATGACAGTTTACATCACCTCCAAAATCTTCCTTTGGTTCACAGTTGACAACAGATGAATCTAGCGCACCCAACTCTTTGCATAACAACCTCTTTACATAGGGTCCGGTAACTGGTGTAAGATGAAGAAAATAACAGATAAAAATTAGCAATAAAACACAATAAATAGGCAGTCTATAAATTTATGTACCAAGTGGAATTGTAGATGAACATAAACCATGCTATTCGTACTTCAATTATTGAAAACTTTGCTACAAAGGAGAGGGGACAGCGACTCGCAATGGTATTCGTAAAACATTGTTTGATACAAATGATTTTGATACCAACTGAAAGTGAATTGTAAATAAAATATATTAGGTAAATACGATAGCCGAAATATTATCCCACACTGCTTGATGAAACGATTTTCTTTAGCAAAACTACGGACTCTTGATTATGCTGATCATTGTCAACAGTGCCTATTTTGAAACACGAAGATCATAGTCGTCTGATTGTTGGTAAGTTGTTGTGCCGATTAATGCCGAGGTGATCTCAAATAACGTCCGAATGAACAACCAAGCCTACACTGTATATACACCCCTCCACCTGTACGATAGCATTGTGCCTTGGGCTTTTTGATCAACTAGGCACAAAAATTGACTATATAAATAAGACGAGATGAGAGTGGAAGTTGGAGAGCTGCCAAAGTGGGGTAAATTTGGGCTCCATTATTTACGAGGAATTGATTGATAGATTGAATATACAAAACGATGAGAGAGCTACTATCAGTTGAGTTCATTATGTGGTGTAAGAGTTGTGGAGAAGAAAACAACTGGAAAGTTGATGATCATGTTGGCACAGAATGAGGAATTAGCCAAGCTAGTAAAGACTAACAAAGTACGACATTATGGACACATGTTTGGGAGACAAAATGATAATAATCCAAAAGAGGCACTATACAAAATGAACTGACTGGTAAAAGAAAGCAAGAACAACCTATAAGAAAATATGAAGAAACCAAACAAAGGAATAAATTGGGAAAACTGGTTTGAAGAACCAATGTAGTTAGCACCTCTCACCAAAGTTGCTAGAGTGGACTGGTTATGAAACTTAGCAAACTACAACGAAGATTACAACGTTTCTTTGTTTCATGTTGTGTGCACCGTCACGGTTCTGATCTTTTGTACTAGGTGTGATGAACATTAGTTTATTGGTCGTTTGCTCATTTACATCTTAAAGCCTTTTGTTATTTGTGCACCGTCAACGTCATATTTCAATAGAAAAACGGAGAACAAAAACTTATAACAAAGAGAGACGTCAAGTTTCATAACCAGTCAACTCTATTAACTTTGCTCTCACCCAGCTCAATTTGTGAAGGGGCATAATGTCATCTGGGGTGAGTTATTGGTCCATCTCAGTTTTCTCTGGGCAGCTACACTAACTGTACGTCAGATGACAGACCAACGGGGAGGCAAAAAGCGGCTTGTTGGGCTGGAGCCGTGATGATCACCTCAATTGCATGTCCTCAGGTAATAAAAACTACATGACAACGAGATCTTTAATTTTCTTTTTAAAACAGAGAGAGTAGGAGAGAGCTAATGTTATTTGGGATAGAGTTCAATAGTTTGGATCTAACTTAAGAATAATTTTTTTATTTTGGAGAATTTAGTATTGAATTTAGGTAGAATTAACCTTCTTCCTTTCTCTCAGCTCATATTCATTGTTGGAATTTTCGAGCAGATCGATGTGATTGCCTAGAACGTTTTTTATGTAGAATTTTAAACATCAGAATACAGTAGCTGTGTGTTTACGTCAAGAAGTTTCCAAGTTAAAAATCTTAACTGTAGCCCTAATATCGAGCAAACTTTTGTCAGAACCCTTTGGCTTTGTGGGTTTTGATTCTGGCTGCCCGGTTTTGTAGTTTTTAGCTTCTTGAGAGCTTTCAGCATTGTTGGGGAATCAGGATGTCAGGCGTAAATAGAACATTTGTAATTAATCGATTTCCTATGGTCTCACGTCCCGCATATCTGCACATTCATGCGTTCTTTAAACGGTCGTTCAATATATCACGTGATATTTTGGTGTTTGGAACATGACTTTGGCAAACCATCACATGTGGTTGATCACACGTACAGTATATCAATCAATGCACAACAGTCAAGATACCTCTCTCTAGGATGCTTCATATTTCTCAATATTGACTAGTACCATAGCGTTCCTCGCAAGTTATGGGTAAGAACGGGGGGAAAGCAAAGTGGAACTCACACGGGACGCCCCTGTGTTCAGGATTTTATCGAAACTAAATTAAAACACTTTTCGTTGAAGAAGGCAAAAAAAAAAAACTCACCTCCATTCATACAATTGACTGCCAGTTTCAAGGGTTCCTGATCTTCTCCTCCAACTAACAATTTCCTCAAAAGTTGAAAATCAAATATCTCTTTCATAAGTTGAACATAGCTTTCAACAGAGTCTACAATGGTCACAGTGAACGTATGTCCATCAACATCCCAGCTTTGAGTTGCAATGGTTGACAGGTCAACTGTCAATCCGGTACAGGTTTTGTATTCAACTATCTTTTGGGACAACGAAAAAATTTCATTTGTTACATTTTCTGGAGCAGGTCCTAAGAATAAGAAGAATAGGAAAAATATCAATGCAGGACTAAAACTGGTCGTTAACTAGTTCGTCATGTACCAGTTATTCAAAGGATGGTTAAATTTTACATGGGTTAACAAAAATACAAGCAGCAATTTCTTCTTAAGGAAAAGGTAAATGGTTACTTATGATTGCTGTGTGGTTTTTTCCAAGAAAAAACTTGTTAATCCCAAAATTACAGCTCAAATCTGTTCCTGTAATATTAAAAACAAAGAATAAAATAAGTTTTTCAATATAAGTTCAACCCTGGAGTAGGTGTTAATTCAATAATTGGCTTTTGAACAACTGGATCATAGTGAATTTTTTTTGAAAATAGAATACTGAAGCATGTTGCCAATATTAAATAATAAATTATAAACTCCTGGTTTAAGTTTTATCATCACCATAACAACAGTTGAAGATTTTCACACTGGTTTAATTTTTTTATTCATCAAGATTTTATGAGTCAACAGTCTTAACAAAGGTTTTGGGATGTAGTAGAAAAGTTGGAAAATTCCTTCCTATATTCTACCCACTACCCAAGCTATCCAACACTTTATATACTTAGCTCTCTCTTTTGCTTTCGATTTTCTTCTATTTTTCTTCTTTTTTTCTCTTTTTTCTTCTTGCTTTAATTAATTACAATCTTGAATTTGATTTATTGACTTATGGAATTGTTTGAAGAGATCTGTAGCACTACTGTACTTCATCTACACTTGACCATACAAGCAATTGTTCCTAGTATCTAGTTTTTCTAGGTATCACCAGTTACAATATTGGTCTCAGACTGATATGATAATTAAAAATAAACTGGTTGGAAAAAAATCAAACTGGTTTGAAAAAGGCAATTTGTCCAATGAATGAAGACATAGAAAAATCAAACCAGTTGGAAATAAATCAAACCAATTAAAAAAAAAGCTTTGGTAAATGAAAAAAGTTTACTGATTTAAAAAATTCTGAACCAAAAAAATTGAACCACAACAAAAAAATCAAACCAGTTAAAAAAACATTTCTTTAGTTATAATAGTTTGAATAAAAATACTGTTTTGAAAACCTTTAACTGGTATGAAAATGGTAAACTAGTTTCAAGAAAATTTGAATCGAAACAAAATTGAATCACAACATGCACACCAACACACACTCTATAAATAAGGAGTGGGGCCAACAAAAAATTCAATATTTTAAATCTTTCAATTCATGCAGTACCTCCATTTCCAATGTTATACTTTATTCCAAAGTCTTCATTTGGTCCACCTGGGTTGTGGCTTGCAGTTAAAACAATACCACCTACAGTATTAATTAAGTTAAAGTAAAATCATTTAAAGGCTGCGTGAAGAGACCTTATCTAACATGCTTGATCATCTATGCAAGGTTTGGGTTATTTTTATTGGCCTACATTCCCATAGTTTGAATTTTTTTTCAGATTAGTGTTATTTTCTATGTGAATTACATATAAACTTGTCCCCTGAAGCAACCCACAGAGATGCAAGATCCTTTCTGGTCTAATACATTTGTACAACTGTAAGCTAAGTATGATCAAAATGTTTATTTGTTTTAAAATAGCTCAGGACTACACCTGCCACCTGGTAAGCCCAGTTAATAAGGCACTAGTCTACAATGCAGGAGGGTTGGTTCGATTCCTGGGTGGACAACCTGCTCAGTGTCTTTGTTAGCATCAGCAAAAGGTTAGACCTTTGCATCTCATTGGATAATTAAGGATATTTAACAGGGCCAGATCTACCCCACTCTGGTAGCAATCTCTCTACGTACACTCCCACTTTCCATCTTGCTCAATTCGTTGCAACCTCCTTCTTCAAGCCAAGACTTTTGCTCTCCTCCACTTGCACTTTCCGTGTCTTCCTCGGTTGTCCTCGCCGCCTGGTTAGCCTAGTTGGTAAGGTGCCAGTCTGTTGTGCGGGAGGTCTCGGGTTCGATTCCCGGCCAGACCACCAC
>JAOBRB020387538.1:0-20006 GCA_027575285.2 Zoanthus pulchellus | reverse complement strand
TCTTTCTCGGCATACGTTTGGGGAATTCTCGAGCAGATCAGTGAAGCACTCGACTGCGTCTCGTGCTTCACTGATCACCTCTCAAATTCTCCCAAACGTGCGCCTCGGTTTTCATACTGCTTTGAAGGCACAGAAAAAATGTTTTATTTCTTAAATGAAAATAGAAAGAAATAGAGATTTACCCGTTGTAAGAGATTCAAGACTGGCGCTTTAAGCTCAACAGCGAAGGCAACAAAACCAAACGGCTGAAGATCATACAATTTGCATGGTGTGAACACAAAAACAGCAATTTCCGCCTTTATCTCCCCCTGGACAGGACACTAATCCATCGCAGGTTAGCTCCCAGCAGAAGCTGGTTCCTACCACGGGAGGATGGAAAGCTGAGTTGGCTTAGAAGGAAAAGAAGGTCACACAAATATTCAGATCTCGGCAAAGTGCCGGGATCGAACTGGGGACCTTGTGGTTGGAAAGCAGAGATCCTACCAACTGCGCCTCAAATCATTCTTAACTCTAAATGTTTGTATTTCTAGCAATTTAGATAGAATAAGAACATAACAGAAACAATGACAGCATAGCTTATAGAAATGTGAAACACCGCGAGACCTCTTGCCTTGTATATTGTTTTGCTAAGTAAACTTACGAGTTTTAACGAAATCTCCACGTAAAACATATGATATGCGGAAACTCAGCCTGAGATTGTTCTTAAATTTTGGCCAACTTGAGTTTCGCACGTAAACGCTTTGCATTTGATGTAACTACAATCTCAGACATAAAAAATATGATCAAGTATACCATCAACGTTGTTGACGAGGTGAAAAACATCAACAAAAAATAACGCAACAATGGACGGAGGTGCGGGGGATGTTATTCAAAAAGGATGTGCAAAATATTCTGTCCGAGATTGCAGATATTTACTGAAACATTAGCACGGTATGTTTGAACAACGTTATTACTTTTCCTGCATCGATACACAAGGCTTCATTTTTTGACCCCAGCCATTTATAGACAATTATTTTTTATCATTTGTAGAAAGCGCAAAGTCGGAAATTGTTGTAGTCTCCTATGCTTTTTCGTCCGTATATTAAACTAACAACAAAATCATACACTCTTTCTTCACGGAAGAATGCTCAATGCCTGCTGTATTTGGTCTGAAGTTGAAGTTACTTAAATACTAGGAACGGCGGTATTTAATGAAGAAGGAATTTGTTTGTAAATTCTACTCACAATTTGATAAATAGCTCTAATAATCTTCTGGAGTAAACAAATTACTGTAAATGTAACCCATCCTCGATATCCAAAAACATTGATCATTTTAATATTCCGTCTCACAATGAGCGTAAACAAACTGATTCATTTTGCTCGTTACTCTGAATTTTTAGTTGGGTACCAGCTGTGTAAGCTAACATTATTTGAATTCGTATAACTGAAAGACTTTTTAACACATCTTTTACCAGCCGCTTCAGACTTGTTTAGTAAACTTTCTTACCCGTTTGCCATAAATTATAAAATTTTATATGTTTGTTCACTATGTCTTGTTACCTGCCAAACTTGTGACGCCACACTGCGTGGCACTTAAACCAAACCTTTTTCCTTCCGAGGGTTCACACAAAAAAGAATGACCAAATGCCGTTTTCATATAAAGAAATCAAAGAGTCCACTCCAAAATAACAGGCTCCTCGCACCACAGTGCCTTTCAGTGTCCAGAAATTGTGATTAACGTTTTTGAACTTTGAACAAACCACTAAATTTGTTAAGGTAAAGCGATGTAATTATTTCATCTCAGGAATGTTACGCTCAATTATATCACTATTTTATTTGCCGAAAACCATAGCTCAAGGGGAAAAAAATAAAATTCCACATGGCTTTTCACGCATGACCTTTGCCAATTTTCCCAAATTTCATCATTTTTCTAGGCCTGGAAATGCATTTTCAAATTCCATAACTTTTCAGGACCCTGTGAACCCTGCTTCCGCTCAGCAACATACTGAACTTCCAATGCCGACAAACATTTTTCTCTCGGGCTTTTATGTTGAATTTATAAGTCAACACTGACTATCTAATTGACTCAGTTCCTACCAAAAATCACTTGCCCTTTAAACTATTTAGCCGTTTTTTGGATTTATTGCGGAAATGAAGTACGGAGGAAAAAGAGCTTGGACTGAATAAAAGTGAAAAAGGATGAAGCCAGTACTACCGAAAAAAGAGAAATGAAATTCTGGAAAGAAAAATCATTGAGAAAAAATTGCGAAGTTCATGCGTTCCACATTTCTAACTAACAGGACTTCAGCTGATTGGATTGCGCAGGGATGTGAGCACCATAAATTAAGTGTAGCTAATTTTGAAATTATTGTCAACTAGAGGTTTAAAAACACTACAGCCAATATTAATAATGCAGGTTTCCTAGATTTAAAATGGGAGCCTTGAGATGTAAAGGTTGTTTTCCATAGTTTGATAAATGAAAAGTCTCACCATTTAGTGCACAGGTAGGCCAGTATCATTCAGTCTGTTGCCTCATATAAGCGAAAATCTGGTTTGACTTTACGGTCAGTTAGGTAATAACGTTAGTGATCATTGCTCAAATTTCCGAAATGTGGGCGTACATTTAGAAGTATCTGAGTAGGTTTTAGAAAGTAAAGGGCAGAATTCGGTCAGCATTAAGGCAAGTTTTGACAGCAACAATAGTTTGAAAAAAGTATATGCGGGATGGTGCGTACTTGTAAAAGATATAGGTAGCAGAGGGCAGCAATTAAAAACATTTTTGACTGGGTTAGGCAGCATTTGGTAGGATTTTAATGCTCTTTTTGGTGAAATATCGGCCTTCAATTTTACAAAAAAAAACGGAGGAAATGTACACCAGTAGCATGCAGACAGCTTTAAACCGTAGTTCTTTAAGCATTTTCGAGTAACACTTCACCTATTTTAGTCTCTCATTGAAACCGCAGGACTCCAGTCCGAAACGTCAGTCTAAAAATTCTTACTTTCTGATGTAATTTTCTTTTTCTTTTTTCTATTTCTATAGAAATATTGACGCAGCATTTCATTAATATCCATTAAATCTCTTACCAATTCTTTGATACCTTCTTCATCTAATGAAGGAATATTTTCTCCCAAAGCAAATAATTGGACACTGCGTCTTTGAAAATCTTCTTTCCACTTTGCTGATGAAAGGATGGGAAGTCCCAAAAAGCTATCTGCAATTAAAAATATACCTTTACCATCTACAGTTTTTTTAAATGTTCCACTACTATTCAATTTCACCGACTTTGAGAATGTGGTTTAAAGTTTTATCAGCACCACAAAACACACTGTTGCCTGTAAAGGAAAAAGGCCTGTTGAACAGAGGATTTTGTAAATGGCGGTCAAGTGCTGCACGAATTGAATCTTTTCCTCGATAGTGGTTACAAACTCATGTTGTTGCAGAAACCATGCTGAAAAATGTATTTCATTCACTTAAACTTTGTATTTTTCTTTGTATTAACACAGCATCGAATGAGAAGAAACTTTTGTAAACAGATTCCAAATATCGTAAATTTAGTAAATTTAATTAAGTAAGCTGTGCTATTGATATTAAAGGAACAAAAATTTACCACTAAAAACTTAAAGGGGTTCCCTCTTCGTTAATTTTATGAATTTCGTGCTCAGAAACTGAAGCAAAACCGGAAGTCATTTTTCATGCATGAGTGACCAAGGATATCCGGCGTTTGATGAACCAATGAGAGAGCGCAATGAGTGCTATTCACCAACTAGGTTAATACTAATAGTTAACAAATAAAGAAGCATAAGCCGTGTATTAGACTGTGATAAAACACGACGGATATTTAAGAACACGAGGGAAATGTAGAAAACACGAGCCGCAGGCAAGATTTTCAACCAATCAGAGCGCGCGTTAGTAGTTATACCACCTATCCAGCCAACTTTTTTTGGGTTACCAAGCCGGAAGTATGCTCTATGGTCATCCACCGGAAATGAAAGGGAATCATACCCAAACCCTTTTGCCCATATTTGGGCATTCTACCGGAAATGACCGCGCACTCGCCCCAGACCCCTGAACCGGAAGTGACCGGAAAAGGATCGGAAAACGGTCGGGAACCAATCAGAATCCTCGGACAATCATCGGAAAGTGTTCGAGAAATATTCGGAGAACTCGCCCCAGTCCCCAAAATGTTAAATTGTCGGAAAATGGTCGGAAAAGAGTCGGGAACCAATCAGAAGGGTAAAAAATCATCGGAAAGTGTTCGGGAAATATACGGAGAACTCGCCCCAGTCCCCGAAATGTTAAATTGTCGGAAAATGGTCGGAACAGAGACGGGAACCAATCAGAAGGATAAAAAATCATCGGAAAGTGTTCGGGAAATATTCGGAGAACTCGCCCCAGTCCCCAAAATGTTAAATTGTCGGAAAATGGTCGGAAAAGAGTCGGGAACCAATCAGAAGGGTAAAAAATCATCGGGAAGTCGTCGGGAAATATTCGGAGAACTCGCCCCAGACCCCATACTGGAAATAAGGCTAAAAAACTCCCCTGCTGGGACTCGAACCCGGATCACCTGCGTGACAGGCAGGGATGCTACCAAATTACACCACAGGCGTGACGTTGTGGCCGTCAAAACCCGGGTTCGAGTCCCGGCTGCAATCGTTTTTTAGAAGAAGTTGTTCAAAAAAAACAGTCAGTGTGTAAGAGGATGTCGTGGTGGAACAATCTCTGTGAGAAACAGTTAAGATTAAATAACATTAGTAAAGAAGAGCAAGAGCAAGGGTGGGACGATTTGATAGAGTATTTACGCGTGTAGGATCCTCAAGATAGTGATGAATTTGCCATTAGAGTTTTATCTCATCCCGATGTGGAAGTACGTATGCAGTTGCGTTCTGATATTTATGCACAGACCTGTTGCGAGGCAGGTCATTGGGACGATTTACTGGACTATATCGTGGATCTGTGGGAAAGGATGGGAATGGTTGAAAAACAAATGAAAAAACCATTCAAAACGTTTGACGAGGCCTTGGATTGGATTCATGCAGAGGATGCAGAAAAGAGAAGGAACAAGAAAAAACTCTCATGGATGGACAAAGTGCAAGAGAAGGATACACAAGTGAGACAGAAAAAGAAAAAGAAAGTATCCTGTTATGATGAACTGGCTATGTATGTGGGGGAGGAGCTAGCAAAAGAACCTGTAGTGAAGAGACCTGAGGGTTATCAAGCGTTGGGATTGGATGCGGGGTACTTGGTGCAAGAGACGAGTGATAATACAAGAGACGGACTATCTTAAAAAAACTTTTATTAAAATGATACATGTAATAATAAAATGTTCTTTGATATAAAAAATGTTCTTTGATAAAAGTGTTGTTTTTTACTGTTATTCAAAATAACCGTAAGGAAAAGTGGTAAAGGTGGGACCTTGAGGTGAGAAAAGACGCTTGTTGGCTACCAGACGATAGGCTTTGTGACGAGGAATAGTGTAGAGATCGTATGTGCGACTGTTTCGCACAATCTTGGTACGTTCGGGTATAGGTAGAATCCGTGCTTGACCATCGTCGGCAGGATCGAGTATCTCATTGAGGACGTTGTTTTTCATTACGTTAAAGTTAAGTTGTTCAGCCCCTTCGTTGTTCAGGGTAAAACCACGTACCTTACACTCCAGTTTACCACCATAGGGGCTGTACCCATAATTCTTGGGACCTCCTGAACAAAATTCCATAATACGGTCACCATCGAGTTCGTCTTTAAACTGTCCCAGGTATTTTTCCAGGGGTGGCTGATACTGTTCGGCTTCCCCTTGATCAAAGATGATTGAGTCGGTGTCAAAGTAGAGCATGCGTGTTCCCAGCATGCTCAATTCTTGGTGAAGTTGTATGCGTGCCCAACAGGTAGTGAAACAAGCGATGAAAATGTTCGAGTTGATGTTAACGTTGATCATGTTGTCGTGTACTTTGTAATGGACTTCCACTCGTTGGTCTGTGATGGGACTGAGGTAAGTGACTTGATGTCGGGCACTGGCCAAAAAGGTTTGAAGATCAGTAGGGTCTGTAAATTGTTTGACGTGCGTCTTGTCAAGCCGTTGACCAAACTTACCCCACATGGAATTTAGCATGAGTTTGGCCACGGCGCGACGACCCGGGTTTTTAGCAATGGCCTGATAGTCCAACTGAAGATGTTCGTACTCTAGGTAGTCTTGGACGTGTTGGTGACGTTGGGCTTCAGTAACACATTCAGGTGGAAAACCACTGGCCTCTTCCTTGATTTTCAACCAGGTATTCACGTAGTCTTCAAAGAGACCCGTTTGAGTTTCTTCAAAATGCCAGACTTCGTGCAGGCGGAGGGTGAGGGTGTAACCATGTTGATGAATGGCACATTCGAGCTCGGGAGTACACCATGTTCCTGTGAGTTGCCGTTGTTCGGGTGTGTGATGGCAGATCCATTCACGTTGCAAGAGAGGTTGGTGAATGTTATCTTGTACGCAAGTACGGCATAAGGGAAACACCAACTTGTCACTGTAGCGATAAGGTAAAACAGGATGGAAGAGTCTGGCAGGTGGTAAGACGGTGGCGCAGGCGATTCCAAAGTAGTCACGAATGTCCTGATTGGCTGGATTATAATAGAAAGTAGGATGCTTGATGGGGTAACGTTTATATTTGTTCACATAGGGGTAGAGAGAGGTAAAATCGTAGTAACAAAGTTGCTTGTTATCACGTGGATCTAAGTATAAAGTGATGGCATTGGTACGTCCTCCAAAAAAGGCATCACGAGGGTTAAGAGGGGCTTGCAGGTTGAATGAGGCAATGGTGGCACACAAGTCAGTGGATGTGGTTTTGAGATGGTGCCATTCGTGCTCCCAAATGGTAATGAGGGCGTAACTGGCTTGTCTGAGTTGTGTTTGATGGTGAAGGGTGGCCTTGTAGACATCGTCCCATGTACGACCTTGGAGCTGTTGATGACCTTCTGCACGACCTTGAGGATGGCAGGTGGTGCAGCCATGGTAATAGCAACCATAAAATTCGTAGATGGTATTAGCCATAGCATCGTAACCGTCCACGTGGTAGGTGTGAGTATTGACACGAATGATCTTTTCACCTAGATTGCCAGCATGGACAATGGCTCGTCCCAAGCCAGAGGCACGCCATTCGAGCCATTCGAGGGCCACCAGGGAGTGATTGGTAAGGAGTCGCCAACCGGAAACGGGTTTGGAGGCAATGGTTTGACGTGCCAATCTGGACTTGCGCAAATCGTGCGAACAGGCAGAGGCGATAGTGGTGTGCATGAAAGGATCAAATCCAGCCAGTTCGTTGATTTCACGTCGAAAGACGTCACAGCCAGCACAAAGGAGACGCACGTTTGATTCACAATAGGCCAACAGTTGTTGGAAATCAAAAGGCTCTGGGCGTGTGGAGGTGTCGTTGTACCATCGTTCGAATTCGGCGTGACGTGATACGGACATAGTATGAGGTCCGTAAAACTCACGGTCTGGAAGAGGTCCCACATACTCTTGGTTGGCTGGGACATTAAAGAAATGAGGGAAAAAAACTTTTTTCAAATTGAGATCTGTTTCATTGAGTCCGAATATTTTTGTAAAGGCTGCCAATGGCATGGCTAAAAAGGACATAGAGTCAATAAAACGGATTAGTTCTTTACCAGCAGGACCTACTTTGAGTTCGAGTACCTTTCCCCCATTGCGGATCTGAGTTAAAGTGCGGGCTTGGTGATGGTATTCCTGCACGATAAAATAGGAATCATAGCCCTGGAAGTTGTGAGCTACGAGAGTCACTTTGGTGTCAGAGTCTTGTGCAATGAGGGTGTCAATCCAAGCTATGAAATCACGGATGCAAGAGGTTCCCTTCCAAGAACGAAGGGTAGTGACATCACTTCCCACCACCACAAGGTTAGGCACGTGATGTAACCCGTCCTCGTCTTCAACTTACATACACTCAATGTCAAAGTAGATGTTGAGGCATTGGATGTCACGTGGAGGGCGTGGAGCATGGAGTTGACGTTGACGACGAGCTGGATCGTGACCACGTGCTTGAGCACGACGCTCAGAGTTGGCTTGACGACGTTGACGCTTGCGTTCTCGCCGTTTTTCCTTTTCCTCTTCTGTCTGAATGAAACAGCGGTGTGTGGCAAGATTGACGTATTCTAGACAGGAGGGGCATTCATGATGATAACATTTGTGACCGTGCTGGAGATGCTCGTGGTCGCGGCCATGAAAGATGGAACGTTTTCCACATTCTAGACAATGCTGCACGGTTTGACAGACGGCCAAATGAGTACGTCTGCAGGGAGCCCTTTGTAATTCTTGCGCAGGTGGTGTTCGTAGCAGGTAGGTCCGTAAAAGTCGCAATGGCAAGTGGAGCAGTTGAACTGTTGGGTAGTGATGTGTGTTTGGCGGTACGTCATATAGTCTGGACATCCCTGTTGGTAGCAGAGGGGACAGTAATCTTTATTGGCAGTGCATGTGTGAGGACCCTTGTGGGGGGAAAGGCATTGAAAACAAAATGTTTTGTTTTTAAAAAATGTTTTCACTTTGCGTAGGGTATGGTAATGATGATCGTGGTAGTAAAGGATAAGTAGGTCGTCCAAGTCAACGTATTTGTAGCCTTGGTAACAACGGTCCGCGTCAATCACCAAAATGGAACAGCCACGAGGAGCAAAATAGATGGCAAATTGACGTAGCTCGTCAAGACCACATGGCGTACCAGGCGGAATGCCAACTTCTTCTTGCACGGCCGCACACTCACGGCGAAAGGGAGCTTTACGTCTCAGGTGGAGTTGGTATTTTTTGTCAAATTCTTGGTCACTGAGGGTGACGCGCTTGTAGGCGGTCCAAAGTGCTTCAATGCAGCACATATTACGGTCATCGCGAGGAATCTCTAAGATACATCGACGTTTAATGGGTAGTTCAGAAGCACTGGCTACTCCAGGGTCCATTTGGCGTTTACTGCCCCCACGGGGAGAACCACGGGCAATGACAAGACTGAGGTTGAAGCTGTCATCGATTCGAAAGGACTCGTTAGAGTTAAGCATCGATGCCAAGTTTTCAAAGACACGGTTCACACGGTGCCCTACTTCGGGGGAACGCCATTCGCCTACAGTGACACCCCATCCCTTGTAGCTGGATTGCAGGAAACTAGAACCCAGTTGGAAATACAATTTATCACGGTCCTCCAAATTAGGATGATGACGAAAGAGATCGGCCCCAGCTCGCGTTAAAGCCAGAGCTAATTGTTCTAGAATATTGTAACGGTCAGGATGAGCCACGTCATTGACTTGGACTAGGCCGCGAGCAACACGTTCTTCCACACCCGGGTTACGGGAGCGTCGGGTAGTGATAGGTTGGAGGTCAAAGTTGTAGAGAGGCGGCAATGGTTGGATAGGAGCACCGCCTCCTTCTTGCGAGGGCAAATCAGGATCATCCATGTGAACAAACTGCTGCTGCCGTTCCCATTGGTTGTAGATGTCATTCATTTCTTCGTCACTCTGCGAGGGCGAATCAGAAGCGTCCATGGTATCATGTTGACGTTCCCAGTCCTCGTACATGTCATTCAGTTCCTCATCACTGAGAAGAGACTGGGGAGAGCTCATGATGAACCGTCTGGTGAGCAGGCGGCCATAGACAAAATGTATGAAATGTATAACATGACAGCTGTTATGGAGATGGCGTGTGGGGGTCTGGTACCCGTATACCCGGATGTATGAATTTTTGGGGATGGGGGGTACCCAGTCTTTTTGTGGGGATTGGTGTATATAAGGCGCGCCCACCTTGGATCACATCATTTCCAAATTTTCGCTGCTAAACTAACTTTGTTTTTGTGCTGTAAAATAATTGCATCTCATTAACAGTGGCGAATAATCATGCTTGTTGTCTCTGCGTGACCGCTAGCGAAAAAGATGCTATGGGGAATTTGGTACAATCAGAACAAGTCCACCTAGTGAGTGGAGTTGGTATACGTACAAAATATGCGAGGCTGCTAAAGCTTACAAGTCGATACAAATACCAAAATTAAAGACAGCGTCGCGACTTGTCACGGTAGCTGGTAAGAAAATCCTTGCCAAGTATGAGATGATGATTGTCGATGATTCTGAGGAGGAGGAGGAGGAGTACGAGGAAATTGTTGAGTTAGGAAAGCGTAAATGTACATCAGAGGACGAACTACCTTTGCTAAAAAAACAAGAATAGATGACGGAAACGATGAAGGGGTGGGACCATCAAAGGAACCACCTGTCTTTAAAACATGTGGTTTTGCTTGCTGGTAGGAACAGAAAAAAGAGGATAAACTACAAAGTAAGTCCTTGTTGTTTGAGTTTTACCTGTATGGTTCATGTTTTGAAATATTTCTTTTTTTGTTACAGTTGTAAATATGAATACTCCATACACGACTAATAAAGAGCTTTTGCAAAACTGGTTATCCCCGGAGGACGCCGATAGTCTAGGGTTGCAAGATTTAACCAAGGCCAAAGAACACGGGAAAAAGTTTGAAAAAGTGCATGGGGAATTGGACACTCTTCCCCGTTGTGCCCAGCATGGCACGGTAAGTTATTTTTTTGTTCTTTGGTGTGTAGTGTGTGGGTGTTTTAAGTAGTGTATTTGTTTTTTATATTATAGTGGTATCCGACGAGGAAGAATTGGAATGGTGTCTTGGTAGTAAATTGAACATTGAACGTGTCGTGGAGGACCTTTTAGTTGAGGGAATGGGGGATCAATTAGATGATTGTATCGATAGCATTCCTTCTTGTCGTCAATGTCATCCAGGGCTATATCATATGTATAGGTGTGTCGGAAACTAATGATTTAATATCGTGATTTATAGTAAACTTCTATTCAAGAACTGATTCTAGGTAAAAGTAATCCAATTAAGCAAGACACTAAGATAAAGTCAACAAGAGTAGTTTTGAATTACAGTAAAAAGTGCTGATTGATATGCTTATAATTTGGTTATCTTCGTCAATACCCAGCCCTAAATATTACGTGACTTAAGTTTACCATCGCACGAACAAGCTATGTGACATGTAGGTTAACGTAATGAATGTTTCTTTACGCAAACAGAAACACCCAAACACACCTTCGTTTACTTGAATTATTATTTAGCCTTTTTAGGAAATCAGAATTAAGCAGTAAATGTATAAAAACCCTGACAGAATGAGAATAAACCAGAATTTGAATTATAGCTACTAGTGTGTGCTATATATATCATATAGAATTCTCAACAGGTGTGAACCATGTGAGAATAGTGTGTGATGAGTGTATTTTTTTATTTTTTTCTAGTATTTTCCAAAGAAAGAGAATGTTGGATACTGCGTGGTGTTTGATGGCATTGTATTTAAAGATATTGAAGAGGAATTAGAAACATGTGAATGGAATGGTTGGACGTTTAGGTCAGGATGTTCTGTAAGATTGTAGGTGATTGTTTTCTGTTTTTTAGTAATTTCCAGATAAGGACCACATAGGATTGTGTGTTGTGTTTGACCAGCATGTGTTTGTGACCGCTATGAGGAACCTAGAGTATGGTGATTGTTGCGTGCAACATTAGATGATGATGGTATGTTCTTTTTCTGTTATTGTTTTACAGTGGTTTCCTAAGACATGGTGGTTTCCTAAGGCCTGGTGGTTTTGCTTTGGGCATCCAGGAAGACTTCTTATTCGTGAGAACATATTGCTTATACCTAGGGATAACATTGAGTTTTGTA
This sequence comes from Zoanthus pulchellus, assembly GCA_027575285.2. Taxonomy (NCBI): domain Eukaryota; kingdom Metazoa; phylum Cnidaria; class Anthozoa; order Zoantharia; family Zoanthidae; genus Zoanthus; species Zoanthus pulchellus. The sequence goes on along the minus strand of JAOBRB020387538.1, from coordinate 8,332 downwards.
AGATTGGCTGATTGGTGTTTTTTTTGTCTTGTAGTGGTTCCCTCGACAGTGGTCATTTTGTATTGCATATGCAGATTCGTTTAGAATGGTAGATGAAGATATTTTGTATTGGTGTTGCATAGAGGAAGGATGGCCCTTGTGTGAAAGGGTGACAGTCTAAAATGTTGAAAAGAATGTTATGTTGCTTTGTAGATACTTGTGGATTATGATGCCGAGTGGGAGTTGTCGAGTGACATTCACTAACATTTAGAAAAAATATTAGTGCATGACAGACAGGCATGAAAGTACAGAGACGCGTGTTTTGTTTGCTCATGACCCGTCATTATTATCATGCGTTGGAAGACCCTGAAATGGAATTGCCGTGCTGGGAAACCTTGCGTAAGCTTTAGTAAAAAAATTTTTTTTTTTAAAAAAATTTTGAAAATCCTAAAATTTTGTTTGTAGTTGTTGTTTGGTGACATGGTGTATTTTATGGATTTGGATATTGTGTGTGAGCACCATTATCATTTGACGGGTATTCTACTGTACAGACAAAGAAGACTATTCATGCAACGTCGTGAATCCTGCATGTTTCACGTGTACTATACGTCTTATATCATGCCCTGGATGACATTGCCAGACCCTCATGAATGTCATAAGTTGTAAGTAAATAAATGTCAAATACGTGGTGAATGCCAGCATGTGGTACATGTGAAGACGAGCCTTGGCGAACGGTTTAATCTTCCACGTCTCACTTATTTTTATATTAAATCATGTGTGCCTGTGTATTATAGTATATTATTAAGTAGTAAGCCAAAATATTATTAAGTAGTAGTGATGATGGACGTATGTGCTGTAGGTGTTTTTTTACAAACTGCCTGACGATGAATGTGACCACGTGACCGACGTGAGAAAGAACGAATTGCTGAATAATAGACCTTTTTTTGTTGTAACACCGTGTCGTGCTCAATATTACACATGTAGACATAAGAATCTGTTCAATTATTTCAAATGGTAATGTTGTTTATTTATTATTAGTATTATTAGTATTGTTCTTGTAAATATCAATAAAAGTTTATATCTTCAATCCGACTTTCGCTTGCATGACTTTCTTGATGACATGTTCTGTGAGACTCTTTTTCCCTGGAAGACGGTCAATACTTTTAATCATCTTACGGTCGGCTTGATGCTTTTCACGTAAGTTGCGAGCTGACGTGTAATCGATGTCGTGTTGCTTGGTAATACGGTCCAATCGATTCTTGCCTTTATCCCCACGTTTGAGTCGTTTTTCCAAATGGGTGCCTGGTCCCATAAACTGATATCCAGGAGGATGAAATTCAATCCCTGTCTTGTTTAATAGCTTTTGAATGTCTAACCCACGACCACGTTGATGGCGTTTCCGTTGTGAACGCCTCTTTCGTTGTGGACGCCTCTTTCGTTGTGGACGCCTCCTTTGTGAGGACATGATTACTTAAAACTCAACCACGAACTACTACTTGTACCTTTTTTCTTGGGCACTGATTTAGAACGCGTTCTCGAACGGGTCACCGGTCCTTTTCCTTTGGAGCCAGTCAACCCCTCAAAAGCTCCTTCAAGTAAACTTGACGTCAAAGTTCGTTTGGGTGGTGGGACCTTTCCGAACGTAGTGGGTGTGTCGGGGGTGGGAACACGTCGTCTAGGAGCGGGTCGTGGAATGCGAGATGGACCTGGTCTTGAACCTCTTTCTTGGAGGGTATCTAAGGCTTGTCTTAATGGGGCACCTGGTGTACGGGGTGTACGAGGAGGAGTGTGGGGTGTGACATTTTTAGCAAGACGTTTTAACCATTTTTCAATGTTGGTACTCACTAAATCCTGCCCATCGTCCTCTTCCTCTTCCTCACCACCACCCTCCCCACCTGCACTGGAAGGAATTTGACGTAATCGTTTGGTAGCTTGGCGGAGTTGCTGAGAAATGGGTTTGGTTAAATGTACTTTCCAATCGTCACTTAAATTAGGATCTTGTAAGATACGCTTTTTTTAGCGGCCAGTTGACCTGCCTGATTCAATAAGGCATTCCCCGTGAGCTCTTCCTTGTACTGTTGTACGTCTGCCTGAAATTCCTTTTTGGGAATAATGATCATGTCCTCCATTTTTTATGAGCTTCCAAATTTGGAACAGCTTGAATGATCTAAGGTAGAACACAGCAACACACTTGATGTAATCCCTGCTAAAATCCTTTACCTTTTTGCCCAAGCAAGATGTTACGTCGTTGTTTCACAGATGCTTTACGATTGGAAACTTTACGCAATGGCTCTTTATAGCGTCGTAACTTGGCCATGAGAGGCGGATCCAAGGGCACATTGTGTCTTAATGTATTTAAGACAATCTCACTGATGGCATTGATCTGATCTTTATTAGCATGCTGTAGAAGCTGCTGACGTTGCCTTGGTAGGCTATAAGCCTCCACTAAACTCTTGATAAAAGGTGCTTAACGTTCTATCCTAGCACTAGGGTAGCTCAATTGTCCTCTTCCTCTCGACCACCTTCCACTAGACGTTGAATCAAATGCGAGGCCCCGCCACTAATAGCTCCTGTTGCTGCAGCTAGTCCTCCTACTTTAGCAGCTCGTTTTAAATTTCTCTTAGTAGCAGCCTTTTTAAAACGTTTGCTTGTTCCACGTGCCGTGCGTCTAAATCCTGCTAACCCTGTCCGTGATCCACCACGCACTCCTCGTGTTAAAGCACCGAGTTTAGGTCCAAAACCACGTAAAAGGCTAGGTAATGTTTTTAAAAGAACTCCAAATCCTGCCCCAATCTGCTGACGTTGGAGTGTCGTGATGTTTTTTATACGCTTTTGTCGTTTTCTAGATGCTTTTCATCTTCTCATCGTCCTAAAAGCATAGGTAATAGACTAGGTCTGTAGCGACGTAAATTGCCTCCTCGTTGTTTTGGGGTGTAACGACGCAACCCTCTTCCGCGTTGAAGGCGTCTTCTCCGCATGATAAATGAATGTTGAAAGTGGTGTGCCCTTTTATAGTATCACCATTGTCCTTCCATAAAATGGTAGATGCCACCTTTTTTATAAGTGTTAGGATTGGACAACCCAAAAAGCCCTCCACGTTGTATTCGTTTAGGTGGTCGGTAGCGCCTCAAACCGCTACCACGTTGTTTTCTTCTTCCCACTCGACGACGTCTTCTCCTTCGTCGTTTAGGCATCTTTATGATCACAAGGGTAGAGTGGCTATTTTATAGCCTGACCCCCACGAGACCTCCTATACTGTTGTTAAATAAATTCTTGCATAACTTTTAAAAAAATCGTAGTGCATTGCCACCACGTTGGGCACGAATGCCTCCTTTAGGCACGTACTCTCCAATGTAAGAATGCCCAGTCATACCACATCTCTTTCGTGACCCATACCGTCTTCTTGGGACATGCCGTCTCCTTCGTTTCCCGCGACGACGCGTTGCCATTGTGGTAATCTGAGTACGGGAGGGGCAATACCGTCCAGATAATCGTTTTGGGGTTGGCCCAAATACCTCTGTTTAATGCTATCGGGAATCAACGGGGCTAGATCCAACATCATGTGATGGGTCCACATTAATTCGTCTCGATGTTGTGTGGTCAAACATTTGCCATAGCTGGTGTAGGCTAAACGACTCAAGGCTACTTTGGTGTCATATTTACGAAATTCTAAAATACTTTTCACCATCATGGACGACCAACTCAATGCCGCCAACACCCACACATTGGAAATCAAAGGGCCAATGACTGTTCCAGTACTCAATAAAATAAACGAGAGTACATTCAAGACGAGCCGAACATGGCGTAGATGAATGTAGTTTTGACGATGACACCAATAATAAAAATGACAATTTCTCATGTTGAACGGGCTCGTCGTCTTTCTCTCTTCCTCCTTCGTTGTCGTTCTGCGCGTCTAGCTTGGGCTACGGTACGTCCTCCAGACGTGCGTGTCGAGATAGGACGTGTTTGGGGTGATCGTTTGTCTTTATACACGGTAGTGATGGTATTGGTGTGGGTCACCCCATGAATATTACGTCCTTGTAACCGTTGATCTTCGTCTTGACGTAACAAATCCAATGTGCGACGGAGTTCGGCATTGCTCTGAGGCCTTGGTGAAAGAGGGGGACGGCCAGGAACACGACGGGGTGGTGGACTGGAAGAGGTAGAAGGACCTGCTAGGTGTGCTGGTGGAGAGGTGAGGCGCCGACGATGCAGGGTAGCTAGTTCGTCGTCAGAGGGTGTTGCACTCCCTATTCCTACTGTCGCCAAATGTGGGGATGCCATGTCGGGTAACAGGAGTTCAGGTTCTGAGGCCACGCCTGCTCTATTCATGGCTTCTTGTAACACATCGTCGTCTTCCATAATATAGTCGGGGAACTGCCAACTCATTCTATCACTCCAATCTGTCTGTAAGCCTCCATCACGTTGTCGTCGTTGTCGTTCTTGCTCACGTTGAATGGCCTGATCGTACGATACGATCTTATATGTGTGTGTATGACCTTCGTCATCTAATACATTGGTAAAGAGACGATACGTATCGTCACTGGCAGGATGTAGATCCAGCATTAAATAGGGTTTGGAGGTAGCTTTATTATAGACCTCTAAGGCCTCTCGCCAGTGCAATGAAAACATTTGTATTAATAAGGTACGAATGCCACTTTGATCCCTGGGATTTTTAAAGGCTGCAATATAGTGAGCTTTTCTAGAAATGGTCTTGGCATATTTTACAGGTGGAAATAGGTCTTGAATCAAGTAGAGGACGGTAATGTTACGATGATGCGATTCCCGCGTGAACAGATTTAAAACCTGCTTGTCATTGGATCCTTCGTCCATTAAATCATCCAATACCAGCAATCCACCTTGGCCACCCAATTGTCTTTTACCAAACCATTTGATTAGTTCTTGCGTGGTGGGAATGCCTTGATGAAATGTGACGCCTCGTTTCTGCAGTTTGATAAACAACGGTTGCCATACCATGTAACAATACACAACTTTACGGGATGGTAAATGTCGAAAATACCGTCGTGGATTCATGAGTAGTTTGCTGACAAACACAGTCTTGCCCAATCCCGAAGGACCTGCTATTAAAATACTCGACGGTGTTCGAAAATACATGATTCTTGTTGTCTCTTATTTCTAGGTATGTGGTTTTGGATACAAGGCCATGAGCGTGGTTGTTATTCCTTTTGGTTATTATGCACGATGGAAGGCATCTATTGAATCCTTACACTATCACGTTCTGGAGTGGTTCTCTACAACTAGCATTTGGCGTCGTTTCTGCGCCTGTGGGTCTTATATTGACAAACCCTTGTTAACAACAACAACACATGTAGATCAATAAAAAATATTTTTTATTCACTATCACTACTATGACAATAAATGAGTTGTTCTTCCCATTGTATTGGGGGACGATACTTTGACATTTTTTGGGTCATCCACTTTGCTATCATAGCATCATTGTAGACATAATCAAATGGACTAAATCGTTCTAAAAAGTCACTAAATGTTTTCCCTTGACTCTGGTCAATCAGGAACTTTAAAGCATAATGGCCACATGTCGACGAAGTGTAGGCTTGGAGACTTTGTGTGTTGGCTTCTGTAATCTTGTAGTGCTTGCGTAACCATACTTGAAGGTGGGGTGTATTATGGCTTGCTAATGGTAATCCAAAACTATCCATCACTTGACATGTATCGTCCTCTGTCCATAGACCTATCCAATGACGTCCTGGACGGTGATGAGGATCTGTATTGACAATGTACCCTTGGGGTCTACCACGATACGGGGTCTTGGGTAATGTGTCGGATGCAAAGACACCTGCAAACTTGGCATGACCTAATGACTTTTCGAATAAGGCCAGTTCTTTTAGTTGGTCTGTCGTCACAGCATCAAATTCCATTCGTAAATGTTAAACAAAATGGCACCATTAAGATCGGTGCGAAGAACTCCGTACTAGGAATAGACGATGATACTTATGGGATGAGTTACGTTAGCACCCAATTTAATGACCAATCGGACATTGCTTTTCAGTCAAGGGTTTAAATGAGGACCGTCCACGTGACCGCTGGCGGTGTTGTCAAAGGCAAACAATGTACAATTGTGACCTTGACCCCACATGGCTGGCGTAAGCATGCTGGATTCGACCCTCGAAAAAAATCCAGCCCCATCTAAAAATCGATGGTAACCTGCCATGTCTTTCTTCGTTGTTATTGTGATTCAGTTCCAATTCTTTGTAGGGTTAGGGCTCTCCTCCAATCATTTGGACAATCGATTCCACTCCAAATTTTTGAAAGGCATAAGGATGGTAAGTATAGTCGCCATCGAGTGCATTGGGATGCAACAATCTCACCACCACACCTTGTGGTATCCTCCCTTGAAAGAGATTGTCTTCATTCCATTCACGAATGTTGGCAGGGAGGGTAAACGTGCTACATTCACTGCGTACAGTAGCCATTCTCACATTTTGACGATCATTGTGCCTTGCTGCAGTGATTTGCTTGTACAGAGGTATTTCAATGTTCACCACACACATGTAAAATGTCATCTTGAAATCATCAGGGTGCAAGTCTTTCAATTGGACACCCATAGCATTGGCATAGTATTTGGCCGGTTGAAAGGTAAACTCAAACCAAACACTTCATGCATGGGTTTAAAATAAAACGTGTGCCATTTTCCCCCTTCAAATCTTTTCTTTTCTTATTCACTGGCTTGCACAAACGCTTTCTGTTCGTCAGAAAGAGCCACATAATCGGCATGTCCTCCTAGATTTCCTTTCAAAGCACTTGTAACATAGGCCTGGATGTTGGCTGCAGTGTTGCCGGCTGGCTCTGGTATAGTGCTATTGATGTTATTGGCTGTGAGGGCTGCTGGGGCATCCAAGGGTACCAACCCCGTCCTGGAATCCCTGGCAAACCATCCTTCAGGTTGTAGCAAGGAATCGGCTTGGTCGGGTGTGTAATTGACCAAGGTTGAAATATAGGACCTGAGGGGCTATGTGTCCGTCTGAGGATTGAGAAGTCAACCATTCCACCGAATCGTGCATTGTTTAATCATGCTGTGGGGAAGATTGACGGTTGGAAATACATTATCAGCAGCTCCCACATTACTATCGTCTGCTTTTTTCAACCGCAAGTCCATTTTGAAATACGATCGTCCTAAATCCACAAACATGTTGCTGGCAGTCACCAGGATTTCCATGGGTGACAAGCAAGTAGACAAGGGATGAAAATCCATAAACCGTTTATCTTTCATACCCGTTTCGGTACGGGGCAGTTCAAACAACTGTAATTCATTACTGAGAGCTCCTTTGGAGCCAGCATACGGGGCCGCATCCATAATCAACGTCTACACCTACGACGACGACGCCGTGTGTGTTGGGTGCGGCGTCGTTGTCTTTTTATACCTCTTCCTCGCTGAGAAAACGTTGCTTGGGGTGCACGCCCCAAGAGTATCAATTGATCTAGTGTCAGTTTACCTCCACGCATCGGTCGGGGACCACGCATAAAGCGTGGGCGTTGGTACATGGGTTTATACATCACGAGAAAATGTCTTTCACACGCTTGACAGCCCGTCCCGGCAATGTCTTGCTCGCTTTACGTTTCAGTTCCCGTTTCATACCTTTTTTAAAGTCTTTTTCCAGTTGACCTTTTAGGGACGCTTTGTCAATACTGGCTACACCGTGATCTAAACCTTGCTTGATGAGAAGATTGACGTCGAGGCCCCTTAAACTTTTGCCCCAGCCATCATCAGATCATCCCGGAAGCCATGGCCCCGTTGGCCACTAAACCGATACAAACTGCTGCTGCAAATGTTAAACATACAAATGATTCATTTATTCTTTCTTTCATTCTTTTATTTAGTTACCCATCTACAATGATCTTCCTCTCACTACCACCTGTGTTCATCTTTTAAATGTATGGCATTGGAATATTCCTGAGTACAAGTGGTTCTATGGTTCTGTTGTCAATAACCATTAGTAAGTCTCTTCTTTTTATTTTTTTCTAGTTTGGATTTTGGTACTACTCCTTCTTTGAAACATGTTTTCATCTCTTGGACGTCTATGGACCTCTCGTTGCTCCTCGATATGAGCGTTGGGGAATCAATCATTTGGACTTGGGTCGTGGGGTTTAAAAAGTGGTACACACACGGTTACGACATCTTTGGGCGTGCTACACGTTATATCCATCACACCTATTGGTAAGTTTCTTTTTCTTTTTTTCTCCTTACAGTTGGGGTTTATGGAAGATGCATTCACCACAGACTGTAATCACTTAACAGCTGTTTTATCGACCACTCGCATGATTCATACCGTATGGCACATCTGCAATCCTTCCACCGATCTGTTCTCAGGAATAG
>JAOBRB020387427.1:0-10314 GCA_027575285.2 Zoanthus pulchellus | reverse complement strand
ATGAAAAATAATGTATATTCTTAGTCTCATATATATATGACTAAGAATAGGTTATTTCCAAGTTCTCTTGTGCCTCGGTTTCAAAACGAGTCTAAGTGCAAAACCTTTCATATGAAAATGGTTTTGCATTCTGTTTCATTTGCATGGAAATCAAAGTCATTTTCATAAGAATGGCTTCGCGCTAACAAAGGCACAAGGGAACTCGGAGATGGCCTATTAAGCGGAACAATTTATAAACAGGCTGAGCTGAAAAAAAGTAAAAATGTTGCTATAGCTGAAACTTTACTGAATCCTGTTGGGTAAAAAAAAATTTGACTTCCGCAGTTTGTCAGGGCAAAACGCACCCTGGTCAGTACCCATAGTACCAACAAAGTACAACCAAAAAAATATGTTGCTCAACCGATTTCACATTGCTTAATCCATTTCTTAATCGTACTTTAGTTAAGAGCCTCGAGACATTTGTAGCCTCTAAATAATTCTTTAACTATATTTTAAAAATAAGTCCTCATGTTGCAAAATATATAAGTCCGGCGGGAGAATAACGAGGTAGAAGTAGTCCAGTATAAGTAACTTTTGGACAATCAAAGGACATTTAAAGTTTCCATACATAAATTACTTTTAAAAAAAGGTATTAGTATCATATCCATAATCGTGGAAACAAAAAATTTTGAATAATTTTATGTGCTGATAGAGTGATTCAACCAGAGTAGAGTACGATTTTAAAATGATTCTTAAAAATTTCCAAATCGTCTTCCGAGGTCATCATTTGATCCTGCACGAGGTAAGTATTAGAACAACAGGGATTCTAAATTTGTCGGAAAACCCGTTGAATTTGGCTGGAATCGTTTATCTGACTATGCCAGTAAAACTATAAAGACAATTCACAAGTTTTCTTTCATAACAGGCCAATTAGACAACAACAACAACAATAATAATAATAGTAATAATAATAATAATAACAATAATAACAATGCTTGTTATTCAACCTTTTTGCTGAGCAAAAACTGAATTACAAGGCAGGTCATTAATAAAACTCGATTCTTTTTACACAGCAGCCTTGTTTTGTTATTATTTTACAATGGTCAGGGCACAGTCAAGGCGTGATATTACCCCTGACAAGCAGGTGTACATTGTTTGTACCTACTCCGTATACATAGTGAGATCTTTGTGGCGAAAGGCCTTCTGGGAAGGCTTTTGCACGTCACTGGTGTCGAGTGAATGAATGAAAGCGTAACTACCTATATTGAGAACATCTATATATTGAAAAGTTCTACCTATGGTTCTACCTTCAGAGTGTCCAACCGTCCCGATTTAGGCGGGACAGTCCCGATTTTGACCGAGAATCCCGAATCCCGACTCGACGTCAGTCGGGACGGAAAATGTCCCGATTTTGAAAAGCAACGGAGCTTCATTTGTTATTTACAATTTTTTAGTTGTCTCAGCCTCAGTGCTTTTATTAAGTTCGTTTGATATAGTTAAATTTCAATAGATAAGTGTTGAGACTGTGACTTTTCACTCTCATGAAGACCGGCGGATGGCTTGCGGTTTCCTATCCTATATGTTAAGATTTTCGTTTTTCTCAATCTCTAATTTAATTTAACCATCGTATTAAAAGGGTGTATAGGTGCTATTACCTGATAACCGCATTTATAAGTAAAAGTAAGAAGAAAAGCGTCACCAACTTTCAGTACCATTTTGCAACATATTTTGGCCTGAGAGTACTGAAAATGGCCGGTTTTAAGGCTTTCGCCGGCGCACGTTGTCCCGATTTATGATGGTCCATAGGTTGGACACTCTGTACCTTGCTAGAGTCAGCATATTTTCGCCGCCCCGAAAAAAACATCAAAAACGTGTCTTGACAAAATTATTTTTCACGAGATTGAAAATCTACTTGTTATTCTTAAGAAAACAGTTCTATAAATACGATGTAAAACTGCTTTAGTATTTAAAATACTAACATCAACAATTCCACCCGGCCACAAGCGAAAGGAAGGGCATAGTCATATCGTTTTTTCTCTTACTTGTGCGAAATAAACTTTATTGGATTTTTAAATTATTGTTTCAAACCACAATACCATTTTGGTTTTCTATTCAGCTTCAGCCAAATGTAGTCATGTCATGGACTGTCTAAATCTTTAAACAAAATAAAATTGTTGCGGCGTTATTTTTGCATTACATGCGGAATTTGTTTTCTAGTTTAACAGTAAGCACAAGTGTATGCGGTGTTTGCTACCAAAAGTGCTTTCACATGTGTCTTTCGTTGCTATACACAAGACCATCAAATAATACCAATAAGCTACGATAGTTTACTGATTTACCATATACCTAAATGTAAACAAATATCTACTATCAATAAGATTATTTCACTTTCAGTTGAATAAGCTCATTTTCCGCAAAACAAGTCGCTTTACATTAAAATACTGAATTCTGAGAAAAAAAATTAAAGCCCTATAAACTTGATACCGACAATTGTTTTAAATAAATCTTTAAAAGAAGTAATCGTCACTGTCAATCTGATTTTTAAAAAGAAGAAATCCCTCTTATAAGCACATTAAAACATCTGATACTTGTACTTTAAGAATCGGTACCAAAAATTGCAAAAAATGAAACTTTCATCTTCATCTCATCCATTAAAACTGATCTGTCCACTAAAGATTAAATGATTTTTAATGTTTGGTTCAGCATTAACCTAAATATTTAACATCTGAAAATTGTGCAATCTTCCAAAAATATTAGTTCTTGAAAGACTTGAGATTTTTAAGGACGTGACGCAAAGCATAAAAATAAAATATATTTATAAATCATGCAAATATCAGTATTACATGCAGATTTTAAAAATAAAAAAGCTATCTCGCTCAACTGACGAGCTGAGATGTTTTTCAGCAGGTTGAAGAAGATCGGGGGTGTTCTTTTCAAAAAATAAAGAATTAATCAAAACCACAGGGTATTATAAAACTTTGCCTTTCAAATGTGTACCAATATATCTTGAAGCCTTCAGGAAAAAATTAGCCAAAATTGTTATATTATTGGAGTGCATAATGACATAATGACTACTACCAAAACCTAAGGTATGTTTTTCGAGCTAAAGACAAACATTTGAATCACCTTTATAGACACAATTAAAATTCCTCTAATAACAAAATGCTACTAATGTATTAGTATAATAGATAATAGCCTCTAATAGACCTTCTGACTCGAAAGTGGAAAAGGGTTTTTTTTGCACAGTTTATAGCTTTTAGGAGTAGTCATGAATATCATGTATGGTAACGTTGTTTTTAAATAATACAAGTAAACTCCTACAGTCTTTCTGACCGAGACTGCACGGCTTTTCTTATTTTGGGCTGAAATTATTCTTAACCCTTTCAGTTCCAAACAGTTATCAGCAGCTACCTTCTCCTTACATAATACACTACAAAAAAAAAACATTTGGCAATGAGAAATTGGGAATTGATCAAACAAAGCAAACCACAAGATAAAAGTAAAATTCTCTTAAATTTTCTCAATGAAAAGTATGGGAACAAGTTGGGAGTATTTTAACAATATATAACAGGGGCTGAAAGGGTGAAGAATAATCTATAGTTTCATTGAATATCCCTGATATAGAATTTCCATTTTTAAATTGACTGTGTTATCGAAGAACTTTGAACATAGGTAATAGAACTGTATATAACTTTACCGTTTGGTATAGTACTGGAGTCAGTACAATTGCGATACAAGTCAGTATGATGTAATTACTAATGTTTGCAAAATTATAGCCAGCGAATACAGGTGCCTTGCATCTCTCACCAGTTTAAATAACAAAAGTATGTTCTTCAACATTGCCTTAAAATCCCGTGGGACGACTGGCCCTGAAAAGTGGGTAGAGGTGCTCAACGGAAGAGTTTTAAAATGATCCTAATTTCAGGCCCTAAAAGGTGCGACGTGAAGGGTGAATAAATGTTCCAGTTGAGTTGCTTCTCAAGATACATGTCAATCAACTGAGGCCGATTATCATACCTCTAACAAAGGACAACATCAAATTTGTTGAGCTTTAGAGATACAATGTTTATATCGCTATAATTAATAATAATATTTGTAAATTGCAACGAGATGAAAACTTTTACTTTCAAGAGCATTTCCAAGAACAATTTCTGACCCTAAAAGATGCGGAGGTGGTCGTGAGCCGTTCGTAGACCCTAAAAGGTGCGGAGGTGGTCGTGAGCCGTTCGTAGACCCTAAAAGATGCGGAGGTGGTCGTGAGCCGTTCGTAGACCCTAAAAGGTGCGCAGCCAAGATGCTAAATTCAGACCCTAAAAGTATCGTCGAGGACCCCTACCCACTTTTCAGGGGAGTCCTCCCCCTGGCTTAAAATATTTTTAAAAATCAATTTGACCAAATTAAACCTCGTGATCAACAGTGGTATTTCAATATCTTCTTATAAAAAAAGAGTGCAGATACGATAACGTTTTGTATAAAAGTAGTGAACAAGAAAGATTAAATAATCTCAGATCGGGTTATTTTTATAAACCAGTTGTGTTTGTAAAACTAAAAGTTTTTACAATGATTAAAAAATCGTTAGGTTAAGTTTCGAAATCATAATCCGCCTGCTCTGTTCCTTGTTACGTTTAGGCATCTCAAGTGCTCTTCTCAAATCAGTCCAAACATGAAAAACCACAACAATGGGAAAATACATAAGAATCGAAACTTAATCAGGTTTTCATTTGAAGAGTAAACCAGCCATATTACAAGACAAACAAAAAATGCCTCACCAATATGGGCAGTCCTGAACAACCACAGGCAGCCACCCTATGTGTTAATGGCTTTAAAAAATTATTGTTTTCAGACTTTATATACTGGTTATATAGAAGTGAATGCTGCAAGTAAATTACTTTGTTTCTAAATTACCGATTATTCTGAATATCTCAATAAACTGCCACCTGCAAAAGTAATATTGTAAAAAGCTTTTGAAATATCCCGGCCTAAATATCAAACACGAGTCGATTAACGTTTAAATATTGAGATACTCAGAATTGTACTTACAAGTAGTATATGTAATTTAGTCATTATGGAATTTTTAGAGCTATATTCGTAAGCGTGGCGAGTAGCCTATTCGGAACACAGTGTCACAGTAAACTTCGGATGCCAGTACCAGGGAACATGCGATGTGACCAGCGATACAAATCTATACTGTACCGTATCTAGAGTCGTTTGAAGTCTATACTGCACCGTATCGAGAGTCGATTGAAGTCTATACTGTACCGTATCTAGAGTCGATTCATGGATGTTGCTAACAATGTTTCCCGCACAATATTTACACTCAGCGGCCCAAAACCATTTCGTCACTGCTGGCCGACAAAATAGTGTACTCGCAACCGACTCAGAAACTGCTAGTGTATACTGTTCGTTTTGCCTAAACAATTTCAAATTATTATTTTTTAAAAAACATAGGGTGGCCTGCCTGTGATAAGAGACGTGAGTTCTAAAAAAATATTATAACAGTTAAAATCATTTCTAAAACGAAAGCACAGGATGACGTTTAGAGAGCTTTAGCGCTTTTGAATACCGTATTTTCCGGTGCAAAAGTCGATACTTAAGGAGCAAAGAATTTGCTTCCAAATTTGACCTCAATTTATAAATATATTGATGACAGTTTTAAAGTTTTCTAAATATATTTATTCATCTATATTTGAGAACCTTTAAAAGATGAAGAATAATTACTGAGTGGGAGTGTTGTAAGTTGAAAATATTACTAGTAACTAGTTTCGTTTCAAAGTTTTTAAAATATGCAAGGCTTTTAAAAGAAGAAAAATATTTACGGAGTGTTGCTGGTTGAAAACATTACTAGTTTCGTTTCAGTGACTGAACAATGTATGCCTTATAATAGAACAAATGGTATATCTGTGCTGTGGTTACCACAAAATACAAAAAGACAAATGACCAATAACATTTATTTTAAATTTGTTTGTCTTTTCAAGGTCTCCAACGGGTCGTTTTAAATAAACCGGAATCTAAACAAGTGGGACTTATTTTACCCAGTCCCGAAACGCGGACCACGTTGGTTAATAGTTTATGCACCATTATACAACAGAAAATACGGTACATGCAAGACGATTGAATAACATATCGTTTGAAAAAAATGTCGTCGTAGTTACTCGCCAAAATTTGAGCTATCGGCACAAAATTGTCATACATTTTAATAGACTTGCTCAGTGAAGAAACGAATAAAGGTTCGAGTGAAATTCCAACATGTGCAACCACACATTTTTTGTCTTCTTCGTACGCGAACCAGTTTCCCGGCTTCCGAGAGTCCAGGAAGTGGGGCTAGCTGGAGTCATCAAAAATTTTTCGCAAAGCGGCTACAAGATACCTATGTAGCCCAACTGGAGAAACTTGACGTTTTGTTTGGTCGAATACAATTCCAAGTCTGTTTGTCAACAAGAAGCTACCATTTACAAAATCCGTTTTCTATATCTAGTAAGACAAAAACATCTTTCTTGACTAATGGGTGTACGTGACTTTCTTCTCCTCAGTGTTTTCAGATACTGTCGAAATCGAAACAACGCAGATTTCTATGTTTGACCTTTCATTTTTCACCTCAATTTTTCTCGTTGGTTTAATTCTATTGGCGCGTTGTTTGATAATTCTGCCATTACTAATGTCACGTGCTTTTGTCACGTACCTCATAACCAGTCTCTCACGCTTTTCTTTGTTCGCCGTTCTCGAAAATTTTTGTGCCGGAAATGTCTGGTTAAAGACAAAGTTGTTGTAGGAGTCAAAGTTTTAGTTCAAAGCCATTTATAAGAAAGTAATAAACAAATTTAAAATAATCGTAAATTTGGCAGTTTTAACGATAAATTCCAAATTGTGTTTGGAGAGCAACTACACAATGTAAAATTTCCCTGTTTATTTACCAAACAGGGCTTTGCGTTGCAAAAAACTCTTCAACCTGAGTTTGTTCTTTCCTTACTGACATCTCAAATCTCTGTATGAGAGTTTTTAAAATATTTTTCTTCTAATTGAAAACACCCTGTAACAGTTTCACGATTCTAGCGGAGAGCTATCGGGATAGTTGGGGTAGAAAATTTGTAATCGATTTCCGACCGTGTCAAGTTCGGCAGGAGCATTCGTTAAATGGTTGTTACAAAAAAACACTGAAACCTGAATTTGTTCTTCCCTTACTTTTAAAAATCTCAAATCTCTGTATGAGAGTTTTTAAAATATTTTTCTTCTAATTGAAAACACCCTGTAACAGCTTCACGATTCTAGCTCGTGGAGAGCTATCGCGATAGTTGGGGAATCAGGATGTCTGGTGTAAACAATAGAAAATTTGTAATCGATATCCGACCGTGTCAGGTTCGGCAGGAGCATTCGTTAAATGGTTGTTACAAAAAAACTCTGAAACCTGAATTTGTTCTTCCCTTACTTTTAAAAATCTCAAATCTCTGTATGAGTATATTTTTCTTATAACTTAATTGACGTGATTATAACCTCAAATGCCACGCTTGTTAGTTGTTTCCAACAGTGGGGTGGACAAAATCAACATCAGTGATCATTATTTAGTCTACGCAACCTTGAAATTAAAAGTATTGAAACTACCACCAAAATACATCATATCAATAATAATAACAACAACAACAACAATAATAATAATAATAAGACTTTATTAAGGTGTTAAGTCGTTCTAGCCGGCCAAATTGGGGACACCATCTTTACCACTCTAACTCTAAGGTGGACGGAGACCTTTCATATTACGTCACACAAGCACACACAGATATAATCCCCGAGGGCCTACGGTTTAACGTCCTTATCCGAGAAGACGCGAAAGTCTAACCATTTGCAGATGTTAGAGCAAAGGCAGCACTTTCTCCTCAACTATTTTAAGACCCTGAGTGGTGGTCCGGCCGGGAATCGAACCCGAGCCTCCCGCACGATAGACCGGCACCTTACCAATTAGGCTAAGTGCTATGATCCTGTCAGTTTTACAAATTACATAAATTGTATCCCCGGGAATAAAACTATGTCGATTGAGGATGTGAATGTAAAATTAGATCACTTTAATGCACATTTCTTCGAAGTGTTAGACCATCATGCGCCAATACGGAAAAAAGAAATCAGACTGCAACATTGTGCGTTTGTGGATGGAAACATTAAAGAACTTATGGAAAAAAGAGATCAAGCAAATAAAAATGCCCGTGCAACAGGCTAGACAGCTGACTGGCACATTTATCGTAATTTTTGAAACAATGTAAAGAGGGCGTTACTCGATGCTGAGAGAAAGTATGTTAAGAGAGAGATTAAAAATAAGAGTATCACTGCAAGATAGAAAATAATTAGGAACTGTATTCCTGCCACAGAGAAATCGCGGTCAGTTTATTCAAAGCACATGAAGGAACTGCCAATGAATTCAATGAGTTTTTTACAACAGCTGGTGGTCGGTCAGTTTTTGAATCAAGGAACCTTGCAGAAGTAAACAACGAGCCTTCCTACGTGTCCCCACTATGCCATTCACTCTAAGATCCACGAGCGAGTTGCTCAAAATCAGTTAAAAGGGACCGCGGAGCGTAATTTTGAGGGGGCTGGCAGCATTCTTTTGAGGGGTCTGGGAAAATTTGAAATTTTTAAATCTCAGAAATCAAGGTTTCTAGTATTTTGAGGGACATCTGGAACATATTAATTTGTAGATAAAATGAAATTTACAAAAGAAATTTACACTTTGCCCACTTTATTTGTAAAATTCAAAATGGCGGAAAAATTATTGGGGGGCTATAGCCCCCCCCCCTGCTCCGCGGTCCCTGGTTAACTGAGTATACAACGCGTAGGAAATCTCTCAGTGAACATCAGAATGGCAATAGGAAGAATCATTCAATAGAAATACTTAACATCTTCATGATGGCGATCAATCAGAAGCAGAATACAGCCTTGGTGCTTCTGGATTGGTCAAAGGCGTTTGACAGCATTGATCATGAAATCCTACTTAAGAAACTTCGATCATTGGGTACTTCTAGAGATGCAACTGAATGGTTCAGAAGTTACCTGAGTCAGTCTGTCAGAATTGGCTCCTAGGTATCAGATTTGCGAAAGGTAACACACGGTGTCCCTCAAGGGTTGATTTTAGGCCCGACCCTTTTTAACATATATATAAACGATCTGCCAGAAGTAACCCATATGAGCTCACTCAAGAGCTACGACGACGACGACTCCAAGTTGTTCTTTATCATTCCTGTTTAGAAATCTAACACAGTTGCTGCCCAGCTAACCCACGACTTGCGGGAAGTAGCCTCGTGGTGCTGTTCAAACAGCCTGTTGATTAATCCAGATTAAACAAAGCTCCTGCTGTTGGGAACTCCCTAAATGTTAGCCCACATACCAAATAACTTTGAAGGATTTGGGGATGGTCCAAGATGGTCCTGGATTCGCATCTGACGTTCAATGAACATGTGACTGATCTAGTTTCGAAATGTACAGGTAGCTTGTGTCAGATAAATCGTGTTAAGCACTTATTTGATGGGCCAATGTTGATGAATATTTTAAACTCTTTAGTGTCTAGTAAATTGTTTTATTGTTCGTCGGTCTGGGACGGTACAACTCAAAAAAACATTTTAAAATTGCAGTCAGTACAAAACTTTGCTGCGAGAATGGTGACTGGGAGTAAAACATTTGATCATATTACACCAGTATTACACAGACTGAAATGGCTTCCAGTCGCCACACAGCTTGTGCTCAGGGTTGCTCTGATGACCTTTAAATGTTTAAATATGGCTCCTCAATACTTGTCCTCAGTGTTTGTTAAGTATCTTCTGTACATATGTATAATACCCGTAATTGCCAGAAACTTCAAATACCAAGGTATAGAACTGCTACTGCCCAGAACTCATTCGAATATCCGTCAATATCTCTTTGTTTTGGCTTAACAATAATTAACCCTTTCAATCCCAATCAGTTATCAACATTCAACTGCTCCTTACATAACAAATACGAAATAAGACATTTGATAATAAGAAAATGGCAACTGATCAAACAAAGCAAACTACTGAAGATTAAAAGTGAAATTCTCTCAAACTTGTTCAATGAATAGTATGGGCTCAAGTTAGGAGAATTTACTAATTCAACTGGGACTGAAAGGGTTAATATCCGTACAGATGATTAAAAATGAATTTCTCTCAAACGTGTTCAATGAAAAGTATGGGATCAAGTTGGGAGAATTTAATAATTCAATTGGGACTAAAAGTGTTAATAACCATACAGATGATTAAAAGTGAAATTCTCTCAAACTTGTTCAATGAAAAGTATTAGCTCAAGTTGGGAGAATTTAAAATATTTCTACTGGGACTGAAA
>JAOBRB020387317.1:0-10316 GCA_027575285.2 Zoanthus pulchellus | reverse complement strand
TCCTCCTCTTTCTCCTCCTCCTCTTCCTACTCCTCCTCTTCCTTCTTCTACTCCTCTTCCTCCTCCTCTTCCTACTCCTCCTCCTCCTCCTCTTCCTCCTCCTTCTCCTCTTCCTCCTCCTCCTCCTCCTCCTCATACTTTTTTCTTCATCTTCTTCAAATTCTTTTCTTTCTTTTCTTTATTTGATTTTCTTCTTCCTCTCAATTTTTTCATCATTTTTCTTTTTTCTCAATCTTTACATTATTCTCCTTTTTTTAACATTAGAAGCATCTTCTTTTTGCAGTATTAAGTAAATGTATAAGTCAAGTAAGTTTTGAACATATTCATTAGTACTATTATATATATCATTTCTCAGTAGCTCTGATAAAAAAAAGGATCATTCAAGTTGCTTACCACAAGTTTATAATGTAAACATGTGATAAGAGTGTAAATTAAACACTATATTATTAACAAATAAAAAATAAAGAAAACTTGCAGCAGATACTTTGCATGTTATTTCTTCACCGGAATAAAAAACTCTGTAACCAACAATTATTATCATTAACAGTCTTAAGAGTAAATACCTGTTTCTGTTGTTTTACCACCCCTTCCATTTTTTCTTTTTTTCCTCTTGTGATGGTGATGATGGCCACGGCCGCGGTTTCTTTGTGTCCGTTCTATGCGACTCTCACTTCTCCCCCTCAGGGGAATATGAACACCAACAAACACTTGTCGATGGTCTGTTTATACAAATTCATCATTAGAAAATTGAAGATGCAGTCAGTTTTTGTTTTCCAAAAATGCTAACCACAAATTGTAGCAAAAGATTAACCCAACACATAACCTTTTTTAATGTAATATATGAAATAAAAAAATACATAATTTAAGAAATATGAAAATGAAAATTGTCTTTTGTTTCATCTACTTCATCTATAGCAATGCAATTAGTTATTATTATCAGTATCATTAATACAAATGATTTTTATTCTAAAAAAATAATACAAATGTCAAAATTAATCTATTGCAAACACTTCATGAAAAACAATTAAAAAGTTCAACTTCTGCTGAATTTAAAAAAGTTTTGTTTCACACAGCAGCGCTCCAAGCTGAGGCTGTTTTGGTCACCAAGTTTTTGCTATTAAGTTTTTTAGCAGAATTCTAGATTTACGATTACAAAATGAAAAATGACAACAATTCTTTCTAAAAAAAATATGGCAACCATGTTGATGTTCTTGGAGCCATTTTTAAAAAGTTGATTGCCACACAGTAAATTACAAAATAACTAAGCTTGGAACACAGAAGAGAACTTAAAATTCTTCATGCAAAAACGTTTCTTCACTTCATTAGCTTAACAAAATATTCACATGTTTATCACATGAACTTTTAAAATTAACTTAAATAGTATTTTAAAAGATAGTCAATTTTACACCTCTTTGTAATATTAACTTATGACTATAGCGTTAATATTTCATTAAGATTGGGCAAAGTATTATTATTTGTAATAAAGTTCAATACATAGTATTTACAAAAGATTAAAACATGAAAATATCCATTGAATTTACTAATCATGACCTTTGCACGACTTGGTACAGAGATTTTAGTTTTTAATCAGAACTTGCGAAACTTTGATCCTTTTGAGATATATTTTACGGACAATTAATTACTAAAACAAAAGCGATAATAAACTATAATTTCTTCTGTGAAAGATGGTTCACTTCTCTCTTTCTTTTATAACCCTATAAATTGTGCCCAGCGAAGAATTTATAAAGTCCAATATAAATTAAGATGAGAAACGAAAACAAATGATCGTGAAAGAAATGATTTTCCAATAAGAACTTCACGTTTACCGATATAAAAAAATTATTGAACATATCAAGTCATGTTATGTAAGTTAAATATGAAACGACCGGCATGAAAATCATGTCTTAACTACTTTACAGTGTCATACAAACGGCAATGATATCAAACGACGGATTCCATTTTCAATAAGAGGAATAACAAAAACTCTACAAGATGCATGTTAACGCTATAATTAATGTATTTGTTCGTTGGCTGACATTAAACATTATGTGCGGCTAAGATACTTGCAAGTACCTTCAGAATACGCGATTTCATTATACTAAAAATAATTACAAGGCAAGAAACGGATGTTAAATAGCGGAAAACAGAAACATAATCCATTCGAGTGACTTTTTTAATTTATAACTCAGCTTCTAAATCGAAAATTTTAAGATTCTCTATTTGTTTTTAAATAAAGTCTTCACTGTGAAACCGAACGCTTTTTTCTTCTGATCATCGCTCAATATGCAAGCAAAAGGTTTCAGAAACAGATAAGTAAACAAACATAGAATTCTAGAACGACTAAATAAGCTTTTAAAATATCAAGCTAAATAAAATCACTAGCAATAAGCATGGTCAGCCGCGCGCCATCTTTGCAAACTAATTTTTGCTGCAGATGTATTTATCTATAATTTGACAGTTTTATAGAATCTTGTAAAGGTTTATGAAGTACTTTAAAACATTTATAATTGTCAGCGGCTTCTTACCTGGGAAAAATTTTGAGTTTAAATTTCGATCTAAATCGAGAAATGTGATAAGTTAAAAACAAAGATGTTGTCTGTCAGACTTTTACTCCGATTTCATTCATTCGTTTGGATGCCAGTCGGAGATTGGTTTTCCATTAGAAACCCAGCTTATCATTTTTACAAAAAGCAGAAATTATACCTTCAGAACAGTCTCAATACTTCATACGGTTGCCTATATATTTTTCCAAAACCATCTCAAGCTAAGTAGTATAAAAACTGTTCGAAGAATGTTCATGTTGACTTGCCTGAAATTTCCGAATCTTCAACAAACGGCTGGTAAGATCCCAGCTGGTGCGGATCTACGGATACATCTGATGCAGTTCTTGATCCCTGGAAAAAAAATCAAACCAGCTTCTCAGAAGGTTTCCTTTTTATAAAGATAAAACAAGCATTAGGAAGGGTTCGAGCTAAAAACTACGTACCGCTCTTGGTCTTCTAGCAAGAACATCGGCGACTTCATAACTATGGGACATTTTAGAATTCACAGTTACATAACATTGGTTATTTCACTACAAAACAAACTTTCTCAACACAACCTCGTTCTTTGAAAAATTTTGTCGTTCTGCGCGTCAGTAAACAAAAATTATGCGATATAGTACAGTGCGCAGAGAACAGTCTTTTCCTGCACAAGCGCAGATATAATCATTATTGCAACCAGATGTAACAAACGCTGTTATTGGTTGAGAAAAAATGAAAGCGTCACAACAGAAAGATTTTGGCCGGAACCATGCCTGTACTCACGTTCCCAATTAGTTTGTCAAATGTGTATTAAATATAGTCTTTTAAAAATGTTTTAGAACGAGACAAAATCTTTGTGTTCTGGTAAACTACACAGAAAACGAGAGACAGGAACCGAACTCAGCGTGACCAATTCTCGTACCAGGGTTACTCCTTAAGAGCGGCATTGATGAGCAAAAATATATTTGACCACGAGCGGGTCTATTCTAACAAATTAAATTTTTATGGAACAAACTAAAACTAAACGTATCAATATTAACATAAATAAACAACAGAATGAATGAGTATCTAAAAGGAAAGAATTATCTTGTTGTGAGTTTATTGATAATGAATAGCACTATTTTTCAATGCCTTTTGATTTTCTTAAGACGCTGAAAACGCCAAAATAGTTTAATAATAACATTGAGCCTCGCTCAGCAAAAATTATTGGTTCTTATTTAGAAAAAAGCGCGTTTCGTGTGTCATATACTGATTGTTTGATTCTCGTTAGGTAAAACAGAATTATCCGGTTTACAAAGTCTTTCTATTTCTTGTAAACTTTTGTCGGTTTCACATGGAACAATTATTCAAATGAGCATTAAAGCTATTTATAGTTTCTTTTTATCCTTTTAACACCACACTTCCTTCTTTCAAAAGCTCGTCTTTCTATCGTATTTTCTGGACAATTGCTTAAAGCAAGAGCATAATATCCTTTGGTTCAAAATTGCTTTTCAGGCGGACAAACGATAATCCGTTTTCTATTTTAATCATTGCTTACGTTCGGAAACTTATCTGTCCTTATTCTAGTAAGGTAATTCATATTTACTGGCCATCACTTAACATAAATGAGTTATCATGGGAGGTCATCATATTGAAAATTGTGTTATCGTTATCAGTAATGTTCAGTTAAAAACAATAGTTTTAATATGGAAAGATGATTAATTATCCTCCAATTTTTCATTATGAAAAAAAAATTGTGGTCAGTGGTGACGTGGCAATCTTTAAACCAAAAATAGAAAAATATCTAGCGGTAAGCTAGTTAAACCAAAAAGCCCGGGGGTAGGGGAACTTTGGGGTAAAAAGGATAGAAATGATCCTCGGGAAATGTTGAAAAATATCCTAAAAAATACCAAAACGTAAAACTTTTCAACCCTAAAAAATACCTCATAGCAAAAAATGATCCCTACAAAATATAAACTGTTAACTTAGACTTTTCTCTGAAAATCCCTAGAAAATACCAAAGTGCCAACTTTGACCCCTCACTCCTCAGAAATGAGACAGCTATCCCGGTCATACCAATATAGGGAGTACCCACCCGGACCAGGCCAAAAAGGCTATGATAGAAGACTAAAGACCAAATGGTTTGAGAATCGATTATTTTATACTGATTCTGCGGTTAACCTCATTCTCCAAAATTAGCTAGTACAAAGCGGAGAAAGATTCCTGAAACACTGATACGTCATACGTTTTCACTTCCGTATATTTTACAGTAAAGCTCGCTTTGCAATTGGTTCAAAAACAATGGTCTTTAATTTCAATTATTTTTGAACCAATTGCAAAGCGAGCTTTTTACTGCATAATATACGGAAGTGACGTCCAGTGTCTGAGGAATCTTTCAGACAAAGGAATTTCTGAATGAGACAATACAATTTGAATTAGTAAAAGATTAAAATTATTTTCGGGATTTTTGATGCATTTATTTGTTGGTGGTAGTAATCTAGTCTTCGACTCGTCTTCTTAAGGTATATATATTGAGACGACGAGTCAAAGAACCAGGAGCCCATAAGTTGGAGCGAGCAACTTCGATGTTCTAGTGTCAAGACGTTTTTACGAACCGATTTATTTTTATCCGATAGACGACTAGATAATCTATACGTCTGTTTGAACAGATGGTTAACGCATGTTGAGTACTTTTGTTGGTTCACACTTCGCGTCAGGAAGATGTAAATTGCTATCAAAGTTAACATCATTTTGGTTGATTTCAGTTTGTAAATTATTGGACGTCTTCATATTCTGGTCTGGCACGTCGCTTTCAACACAGTCATTGTTTTAAGTTCAGATAATCAGTACTCGAGTCTTTTTAAACTCTCTTCTTGTTCATTAACTAGTTCTGTATCAAGTAAAGGCGCTTGTACGTTGTCTGTGTTTGCAAGACTCTTCCGTGATCTAGTAAGAAGAGCAGACAGGTTTCCTTTTACTTTGTCCTTTTTATCAAGGAGGGGCTCTGTAGCTTGTGCGCATGCTTCGGATGACGAGTGGTCGTTGCAATCACTGATGTTCCCACTCCTGCTTTCGTCACTAGCGAACACATCCGATTCCACAGAACAACGTGGTAAATGAAGTTCTTCCACTGAAGAAGATGTACGAGGGCACAAGGGACTTACAAGTTCCAAATATTCCTGTTCCGATGCAACTGCAAGTAAGTGATCTAGTTCCGCGACAAGCTGCGTGAAAGTTGGTCTTTTATCAGAAACTTTGTTCAGTTATTGCAAATTCAAACCAATCGCATGCGTCCAAACTTGATCAATAACATCATTCTTAATTTGTATGAATTGTCTGATTCCTCCGGGACTGCCAAATTCTATTGAAATCTCCTACTAAAAGCGATCTAAAAATAAACCAGTTCGTAAAAACGCCACGACATAGGTGTATTATGGGAGTTGCTCGCTCCTATACTTATGGGTCCGGAAGAACTTTCTATTTAACGTCGTAGTAACAAATGTATCAAACATCTCATAAATAACTATAGTCTTTACTAATTTATATATGCAAAATGAAAAAAATGTTTAAGAAAGAGGTGAATATATTCTGATATTCTACGACGTTGCTGCTTCATTTCCCGTACTTAAAGCTTTTGGCCAACAGTTAATCCAAATTGATACGTCATTCAGAGAAAGTTTGTAAATGTTATCTTTGCGCTCAGCAGAAAAAAACAAGCTACAGTTTTTTTTATAAACCGGAAAACTTTCCAGAGGCTTAATATTCACGTACTTAACTTTTTGCTCGTTTCAGTCTCAATTTGTTCCGATATTTCTGTGAGCGGTTCGAGTAACGAAAAGATTCCAAACGAAAAGTCAAGCCATTGAAAAACAGTGCTGATTGTCTGAGGTACTTTTAGTATTACATGAATACTTGCATCATAATTGTTGTTGTTGTTGTTCTTGTCGAGATTGAGAAAGCAAGCTTGCGCGTTTTTCGTATGGGAAACTGCGAAGATCAAATGAACGCTTGACGGAGGCAAATAGAAATGGGGCAAGTGCATGGCCACTATTCCTTTTTGCTCCCGTCCGCGCGTCGATTCCCCATTTTCCACATTTGAATGCGCTTGTATTCTTGACCTAGAGATGATTGTGGATCATCGAGAGATATTCAATTCCAACTGATGTTCAATCTCGTTCCAAGAGCCACGATTCTTGTGGTCAGCGCCGCAAATTAAATTCATGGCACTGAAGAGTTGTCTCTTGCAAAACACAATTATGTGGGATGGCCAAAAACATCTACACCAACCAAGCTCCCACATTCGTGCGGTGGGAGTTAGCCCTAAAGGAGTTCTCTGAACTCGCCTTGACAGCTACATCGCTCGTGGCTAAAAAGCTATACCGTGCTGATGAGTCCTAACAAGGACGAAACAGCTGTACACGGTTGCTCCAGTTACTTGCGTGTTGTTACTCGGGTGAAGCTGGTTGTGCGCATGCGTGCAGGTTCTGGCCAAAAGGTGGAGTAGAGTTTGGGTGTTTTTTGCTTTTAAAGTTTTTACATCAAGACTATGGCATGGCCTTATCTTTGGAGAAAGCTAATCTTGTTTGCTATGGCCAAGCCGTGCTGATGAGGCACAGCAGGCCATGGCTGCTAACATTCACTATTTACTTCCTGTCTTCAGTGGGAAACTGAACCTGTTTATTTGCTTTGTTGTGCTTATGCGGAATAAAAAGGTTGAACAGCTGTCCATATGGCTGATAACTTCTTATCTTCTGTAGGAACCTGAACCTGTTTATTACTATTATGTCGAGCTGATGAGAGCTAAAAAGTCTGAAATAGCTGTCCATGGCTGATAACATTCACTATTACTTCTTATCTTCTGTCGGAACCAGAGCCTGTTTGTTAGCTATGCCGTGCTGATGAGGCATAAAAAGGCACAAACCAGGGACCGCGCGCGGAGCAGACTTTTTATATGGGGGAGAGGGTTATGAACCACTAAATTTGAATATTAAAATGTACATATAAGTGCACATTTTTCTGTTTTTAAAAGTTAAACATAAAGAGATCAATTTATGATTGTAATTGAATTATCTATGATTATATTGTGACATTGACACGGACATTTTAACCTGTATTGATTTTTTCTTTACAAACGTCGTGTTGACTTATTTATTTGTCTCGATCTTTAGTATTTTAACCTATGTATTTTTCTCTTTAACTAATTTAGAATATGTTACAAAAACATGCTTTGCTAACGACTTAGGTTTCTTTTTGAATAACATACATGTCTACATAATAAACAAAGAAATTCGAAACAATTCAATATTTTTAATGACGTCTTTATGCGAACTTTATAAATTTTCAGACGTTTCTCAACTCCTTGTCTATGAATTAAAAACTTTAAAAAACCTGTCCGGTTACTTTTTTCATTTCAACTATAAGAGTTTATCTTTGTTAGATATATAGCTACACATATTTCGTTTCTAAAATTTTTTTTGCACATTTCTTTTGCATTTTAGTTTCGTTACTCAGATAAATAATCTCGATCGTTACCGGTTACAATTTAGTGACTGAGGAATAGAATATGTAAGTTTTATGCCGTACATAAAAAAAGAGAGAGAACTTACTAGTTTTACTCCGACGAAGGACTAACGGTCCGAAACGTCAGTAAA
This sequence comes from Zoanthus pulchellus, assembly GCA_027575285.2. Lineage (NCBI taxonomy): Eukaryota > Metazoa > Cnidaria > Anthozoa > Zoantharia > Zoanthidae > Zoanthus > Zoanthus pulchellus. The sequence continues at coordinate 2,164 of JAOBRB020387317.1, read as the reverse complement.
TTTTCTTTCTTCTTTTTAAAGTGTATAATTTACATTTTAATCACTAAATTGTTTCTTTTAAAACACTGACGCAGCTCATACTAGTTTACCGCCAGTTAGTTTTCGCGTTTGTTATCGGATAATTGCAGCGCTTTGTTATAAGAACAACTTTATGAGAACAACGAGACTCAAATTAGCCAAAATTCAGGAGCAATTTAAGAACAATCTCAGGCTAATGCTCCGAATATCTATCAAAATGTTGTTCGTACAGACTTAACTACTGCAGAACTCATAAATTAGCTAAGCAACCCACATATAAAACACAAGTCTCACGGTTTCATATTCACTATAAAAAATACTTGTTGAATGTTGTATTCAAACATATTTGGCATCGTTTTCCAATGCCTTTATTCTTTTTTTCTTCAATTTGAGCTGCTAGAAAAAAGAAACTGAATTAAAAACAATTTGAGGCTGAAATCACTAACAAACTAAGAACGAGTCTCGAAAAAAAATGTAGTGACAAGTGGTGCTTGTTATGAAAAACAAGTGCAAATCTCATCTTCGCTTTTTCAATTCTCAGGATTTTTTCTTTTTGAATGACAGAGATTATTTGAAGTAGAAGCCAGTTATTTCCAATATCATTAAGCAAAACAGCGCATTCAAAATCTACACAACCAAGGTACTATGGTCATTTTTGGTATAAATCTTAATTATTCCGTCTTGCGATAATCATTATGACACCAAACGATCTGGCTTTTTTAGCTAAGATAATTTTATGCAAAGTTTTTGAAAAGACTCGGAGTTATTCTATGCACAGTTTTCAAAAAGATTTGGAGCTACATTTTGTAAGTCCGGCTGGCTGAAAAAAAAAATCTATGTGTATCGATTTCCATCCCCGCTCTTAATATATGTTCATCTGACGGAAAACACAAGGCAAGCTTCCTTTACTGTTGTTGTTAATGTGACAGTTAATTCCAAGCCAAAATAAATTCAGAACCAGTCTAAATTAAACTTTATATGTTGTTGTAGTTCCAATATGGACTATAATTTCTGTTTGTATTTGCGCTTTCCTTTTAACACAGGCAGTCAAAACAGGGCCGGCAATCACAGCACAGCATCATAAACCGATGTTCACAATTCATTCGAAAATTTGTATCATTTACAAGACAGTCTAATTTAGACTTCTTCATGTTAAACAAATAATTAATTTTTCACTTACCTCTTCGGTAATTGGTTGCAAGCTACTATCGGAACTAAATGAGAAACGTTTCCGAAAAGGCCTACTCCGTAAAAGCCTGTCCATTACAGTGAATTTTCGTTTACTAGTCTTTTGACGGCATTACAAATAAACTTCACTACCCTACTCCGGAGTATTAGTCTTTTGACAGCACAACAAATAGACCCCCCCTACCTTACTCCGGAGTATTTTGTATGAGTATAGAAACTGCTGAAAAGGAACAAAAACTGAAATAGTGTCCCGTCAGAGGCCCCCAGAGATATTTAGCTAAAAGTATCCTGCTATGTCATTTCATATTTTTTCGGCCAGCTGTGATATGCCCAGTCATAAAATCGGTGTGTTTTTGTCGTCCATACAAAATCTTCCTCCAGGAGCCAGCTCGGCTCACAATCAGTTCATTTCATAATAGGCCTTATCACGGTTTTCGCCGCGCCATCTTGGCGAGTAGGCAATTAATGTGACTCAAAATAAGAGAGTTTGTATGGAAGTTCGGCATGAAATATCTTTAATATCTCTTTTGGGATTTCGTGGGCAACGACAACGTCAAGCAACAAAATTTGCAAGGTTTTGTTTGCCTTCGGCAATGAACCTTTCACCATTTACTGCTCCAGAATCTTGAACAATGTCTAAAATGAAAATTTATCGATGATCTAAAACGGAAAAACTAAGCTGGCATAACATTTTCCCGTCGTCTTTGCTTTCGTCCTCGTTTCTTAAAATCCGGTTTTACCGTGACGAAGGACTAACGCCCAAACGTCAGTAAGTATTCTCTCTTTTTATACGGTGTATAGCTTACAGATTTATCACAAAATTGTTTGTTTAGAAATACGGATGGTAGATCGAGTACAATACGCAGAACATGTAAATTATTAAGCCCAGTTCACACTTGTGAAATAAGGACAAGCATAACATAAAAATGCAATAAACGCAGCCCCAGGTGTGAACAAA
>JAOBRB020387206.1:0-10317 GCA_027575285.2 Zoanthus pulchellus | reverse complement strand
TTTTTTTATTCAAAAAAATCGCTGTGGTTTTGAACTTTAATCAACTACATCAAAATAGATAGGTTTTCGTTGAATCTATGCGTTTTTGGGTTGTATTTCTTTAATGATTTCACAATAGTAGTTATAATAAAGGCAGTTTAAACGGTTGTGTACATGAAAAGAAACATTTAAAAATTTCACTCTTTTTTCATTGATCTTTAGGAAATATAAAATATATATATAAAAAAGCTTGAAATCGCGGTGGCCAGACTGGCGACCAAAAGTGAAAAGTTAGTCGTCAGTGGACCAAATTCAGTCGCATTGGCGACCCCACAGGTCACAACGTCGAGCCCTGTAATTATGATGATGGCAATGATTGATATAGCAGTGATGGTGATGGAATTGATGATGATAATGGTAATGATAATGGCAATAATGAAGATGGCATTTACAGTGACGGCTATGATGTTGATGATGACCTTGACAGGATTGATTATGATGGTAATAATAATGGCATTGAAAATGATGCCTATGATGTTGATGATGACCTTCACAGAATTGATGACGATGGTAATGATAATGGCATTGACAATGATGGCAATAGTGATGATGATGATGATGATGATGATGATGATAACAGTGATGGTGACAGAATTGATGATGATGGTAATGATAATGATAATTATGATGATGGCATTGACAATGATGGCTACAGTGATGATGATAATGATTATTACGATCTTGATAACAGTGATAGTGACAGAATTGATGTTGATGGTAATGATAATGGCAATAATGATGATGGCATTGACAATGATGGCTACAGTGATGGTGATGATACTTATTATGACAATGATAACAGTGATGGTGACAGAATTGATGTTGATGGTAATGATAAAGGAAGTGATGGTGATGGCATTGACGATTATGGCTACTGACAGTAATGGTGACAATGATAACAGTGATAGTGACAGAATTGATGATGATGGTAATGATAATGGCAATAATAATAGTGGCATCATCAATAATGGCTGTAATGATGATGATACTAACAAGATGATGACCAGTACAAAATTGTTTGTGAAATTCTTATGTTCTAGTAGCTGTTTAATTTATGAGTCTGTTTTGTTGTAGTTCACAAACTTTTTCTGTTTCCCAGTGGCTCAGTTGATGGCAACAACCAACTAATCATCAAAGGTCGATTTCAACAGAAACAAATAGAAAATGTTCTGAGAAGATACATAAGTAAGTGCTTAATATTTTGTCACTTTTTTATCTTGGTCAAATGATTCCCTTTTTTGTCTCAGTCAACCAATAAAATTCTTTGAACCATTCTAATAAGCTTTGTGACTGGCTAGTTTTAGTGTACCTTATAGGAGTACAGATGTACGCTGCTTACGCCACCTCTGTTCGCTTTCGATTTGCTTGAAAATAGTTTGTTTTGAAAATTGCGCGAATTCGAGGAAATTAATCGATTTCTTAATCATAAAATAAATAAAGAAGCCTCGCCTGTGATCTGTTCTGTTGTAAAGCACTTAGGAAGTGGATAGAGCACTCAAGAAGTAGGGAAAACACTCGTCTACGTCTCGTGTTTCCCCTACCCTTCTTTCGTTCTCTATCAGCTTCCTGCGGCAAGACATCAGTGTTGTACGGGAGTTGTCGGGAAAGGTGTAAATAATAATTGAATAAAGAAGAGTGGAAGAAAACTTCAAAACCCTAATATTTCCCAACATAACACGAGGCGAATGCGCACGCATACGAAATATAACCAAAACCGCGTGACACAAATTTGAGTCTAACAATAACAAATTGTTCATTTTCTTGAAAAGATTACGCTACGCGACAATCAGGTCTTGCTATGAGGTAGTCAAGATATGTGGAGTTGAAGGCCTTTCCAGGCCAGGATATTTGACAAAAACAATCATTTCCGGTTACGTGTTGGTTCCATGCTTGTAAGATGACAGAACCGAGAAATGGTTTCTGATGGCGATATGTGTTAACACATAGAACCCTTTCATGAATGGCGACCATTTAAATATTTTTTTGTATTCATTCAAATTTGCCTCACTAGCCTTGTTTGGGAAAAGATTTTCTTTTGAATCTCTGCTCGAACACGAGGCTAGTAGGGTAAATTTGAATGAAAACAAAAGAATATTTAAATGGTCGCCATTTATGAAAGATAAACTTCTTATCTCCAAGCGTCCATGTATTATTCTGTTTATTATATAAACAAGAATCAGCCATTCCATAAACCAAAACCATGCCATATAATCGAGAACCCGATAAATGTAATTCATTGTTTAAAATACTCCAGTGTAAACTCGGAGCTCTACAAAGTACAGTAAAAATAAATACAAATATTAAAAATGTCTGGTATCTTGTTCAAAATATAAAAGACAAGCTGCAAGCTGCCGGCGCGTTGTGATTTTCCCGCGCCCGAGAGAAATGACGTCACAAATTACTGAAATGTGATTGGTTTATAATTTCACATGTAAAAATGTCGTATTTTTACGTGTGTTCAGATACCAAATTTCTCGGTGGTAGAAATCCTTTCAAAACACTGCAGCTTATATAATAAATTATAGTTCCTTACTAAAATGTTTTTTATATTAGTCTCCTTTGTAAAAAAACGGCTCTCAGGATCAAATTTTAAAGAACCAAAGAGTCGTTTAATCTGACAGTTCCCATCAATATGGTGCACGGTACTGAAAACTGATTTCCCCAAAGTTCTGAAATCTCCAGTCTTGCTTTCTGTTAAAAGTTGTATCTAAGAATGTTGAGATGGCTTGGACATGTGAAAAGGGCAGACGATAAAGTGTCGTGTGAAGTTTTTAAACTTTACCCAAAAAATATCAAAACATAATTGTGTCAGTATGTTACTTTCCACTGGTTAGACTGTTGTGTATTAGGATTTCATTCTGTAAATCAAGTTATTTTTAAAACAATCGTAATCGAGAGGTCATCTGTTCAGTATTTTTGTAGAGTTTGAAATCAGAATCATAATTTCACGTTTTTCTACGAAATGTAACCGAACAAGCTTCTCACTGTAATTTGAAAGTTCACGTGTTCAGTTCTATTGTTACGCAAATAACATGCAAACTTCAAAATTTGCGATGAAATCGACACAATGTGAACCATTATAAAATTCTATATAATTCTATGTAGGTGGAGGAGGTGAGAAGTGAAGGATGATGGCCTTAGGTGGAGGAGGTGAGAGGTGAAGGATGATGGCCATAGGTGGAGGAGGTGAGAGATGAAGGATGATGGCCATAGGTGGAGGAGGTGAGAGGTGAAGGATGATGGCCATAGGTGGAGGAGGTGATAGGTGAAGGTTGATGGCCATAAGTGGGAGAGGTGAGAGGTGAAGGATGATGGCCATAGGTGGGGGAGGTGAGAGGTGAAGGATGGAGGCCATGAGTGGGGGAGGTGAGAGGTGAAGGATGATGGCCATAGGTGGGGGAGGTGAGAGGTGAAGGATGATGGCCATAGGTGGGGGAGGTGAGAGGTGAAAGATGATGGCCATAAGTGGGGGAGGTGAAAGGTAAAGGATGATGGCCATAGGTGGGGGAGGTGAGAAGGTGAAGGATGATGGCCATAGGTGGGGGTGGTGAGAGGTGAAGGATGATGGCCATAGGTGGGGGAGGTGAGAGGTGAAGGATGATGGCCATTGAAAGCCCTTTGAAAAGGGGAAGTGTGTGATGAAGGAGAATATGAATTTGTTAGGAGTGGATAACTGGTGCATGTGGAAAGCGATTGTCACACTTCCAACCCCATCCTGGATGGGAAAAATGGACTTAAAAGTAAAGATTATAGTGAGGATTATAATGATGATTAATAAAATGTTAAATGTTCTCACAAAAACAAATGGTGTCTCAAAAAACATAATTAATATTATAAATTAATGTGTGGTTTACAGGAACATTATTAGATTCTATAATTTTTTATATATATAAAATATATAATTTGTATAAAATTATGCTTTCGGTTGGACCTCGTTGAGCGATGATGAATGTAAGTTTTTATTTTATTTTTTTTTCTTGTTTACTTTTAAAAAAGAATAGAGAGTTTTAGTGATATATTTCAGCTGTAAGCGTTTCATTTGATGTTACTTTATATTAGTGGATAGAGTCTTACTACGTTTTTACTTTTGGACCTTTCAGAGGAATATGTCACATGTCATACTTGTCGATCACCTGATACTATGTTACACAAGGAAACTCGGCTCTTTTTCCTTCAATGTGAGACATGTGGCTCTCGCTGTTCCGTGGCAAGCATCAAGTCTGGATTCCAGGCCATTACTGGCAAGAGAGCTGCTCTTAAGAATAAACAACAGTAATCAAACAGCTACTGGGCTTCAAGTGAATATGGTTATTATGATGTTTCAGTGGATAGTTCCTATGATGCATGCTTTTTTTGTGAGCGAGACTGAACGCAACATTGCCACTATAAGAACAAGTATATGACTGTGAAGAACAGGCCGGGACTTTACCGCTAATGAAAATAAGGCTTGGTTTCTACTCCGAAATTGCAAAATAACACCAATTAAGCATTTGTCTTGGTGAACAATGGCTTTGGAAAGCAGAAAGTCCTGTGTATGATCTGGGCCCAGTTGTTCAAAGGCTGATTAGGTATAACCCTGGGTTACGCAATAATTCCAACAGGAATTTCGTCTTTGAGAAAAGGTAAACGGTTATTTATGAAGTCTTTTTAGATTTTATCTAGGAAAAATCAGGTTGATTACAAAATTACAGCTAAAATCTCTCCTTGTAAGATTGGAAACAAAATCGTGGATTAAACATTTAACCCTGGGTTAGTGCTAACCGGCTTTTGAACAACTGGTCCCTTGAGGATAGTCGACTCAAATGCTTGGAAGATTTTCTTTAACACTTTAACTACTAAAACGTAAAACATCTTAAGATGGACTTCAATTGAACTACCATCAGACTAGAAATTTCTTTTACAAAAGTACAGCCAGAGTTGCAGTTGCTGTCTTTGATGTGAATTCTAGCTGAGTGTCCGAATGTGTTAAAAGCACCATTCACATTGAATTATGGTGCTGGAAACCTTGGTTATGATTTTTATTTTTATCATAAGAATCGGTTAAATTAAGAAAATGCTCGTAAAAGTTACAGACATTTTTGAGTTTTTGTTTTTGATTAAGTCATTGCTCTTTATTCATATTAATTATAGGAAGATATATGAGAGTCACTCTAGAAATATGGTGACCACTTTTTTTTGTTTTCGTCATGTTATTGGTTGGCTATTTAAATTTTACGGTAAAAATTATGGTACGAATCCTTAGTCGCTGAATCACCAAGAGGGGATAAATGACCCTCTGCAGCTCAATTTTTATTGTTGTTTTCTACAGGTTTTCAGTGTTGCCTACCAAGTTTTCAGCCTAGTTTTTTTTTTTTAAGAGGAAACATGCATCTCTTGATTTTACAGGTTTTGAAAGAGAAATGATTTTCCAGAAAAACAGTCCATGGTAAACGTATTTTTAATCTTTTTTTTTTTCAAATTTATGCAAACAAACAGTCTAAAACACAAATTACTAAAAATTGAAAAAAAAAATATCAAATTTTTACTTTGATATTGATTGTTGGTACTGTTTTCATGGAAACCAATTAACTGACACAAATACATTTAAAAACTACTAATAGCAATTAACTTGGAGGCACTTGAAAGTGAATTTTAAACTATAAATTTCCATCCTTTGTATTTGAAAGAAATAGGTGTTTATCTTTGTGGCTCTATATTTAATTTCTGTGTCTCTGCTTCAGTGAGAAGAACAAATATTCTTTTTGCCGCAGCTTTATTATAATAACCAAAGGCTCCTAAGTTTGAACTGTATTGTATTAATACGAATTTACTGTTCTACATGCAATATTGGTGAGATTTGGACTATATTTTTGGTTCGTGTTAGCCAATAATTTTTCAAGTTTGTACTCGTAATGTTCTAGATTCACCATACAATCTTTTTTGGGTAGGAGGGAAAAGACATAAGTCCTTCCTTGGTGCTTTGCCGAAATTTGACTATTTGTGCAACCACTGTCATTTTCTGCCTTAAGTTTCTCACTCAGCTTTCCATCCTAAGTTAGGCAAATTAGTACCTGTCCAGTGTCTGCTGGGAGTTAACCCGCGACGGAATAATGTACCCTCTTGTGGAAGCCAATCGCTAAAGATACTGGGTAGATAAGTCCCTCTACATGGCCATGGGCCACTTATTTTGCAAGAGATTTAGTTCACGATCGCGGAGTCGTAAAACAAAATCGAACGATGAATTTTTACTGATACAGTTAAATATAACTTTAAGGAAATTAATTTCCAAGCAAGCAACAGAATACGAGCTGCTTGTTTACCAACCTCTTGCCCAGGCTCATTTCGCTGACGTAGTGATGACGTAAGAGAAATACTAAATGAGCCTGAATACGAGCTTGCGCAATTCCTGGGGCTTCGGAAGGAAACTGCTGTTCTATTCTGGCTATCAGAGCGAAGTTTCCGCCGGCTAATAAAGAAAAAAGTTGGGATTTGGAAATGAGAACGAAGAAGCAAAGTTAACGCCTAAAGTGGTGTCTGCTGGTATTTTTTATTTATGTTAATATTTTTACTCTGGTTTTAAACAAGTCTACATAACAGAAGGAATCAAGTTTCGCTATTTCAGCACTTTTTCAAACTGTGAATGTTGTTTTTGATCGCTAAATCGGTAATCTAATTATTTTTTTTCGTTCGAAATGACAAAGAAAAAAACGTTTTCTGGACAAACTAGACCGAAAAATACTTTTTGTTAACTGTACGTGATTTTAAACCACAGACAGCCCTAGCTTCCATCACAAAGAAACTTATTATAGCAATAATAATGTTTTATTATCCAACTGCTCGAATAACCGTACAAATAAGACCATGAGACGGTCTGGGGCGAGTACAAATAACCAGCCGTATTTCACATTTTGAGTGATATTCGTACTCCAGAAAACTTGTTTTACCACGAGTGTCGCAGAATTTTGTTTTCATTTGTTTTAATATTTTTACTCGTCCTGTGTATTTTGACTCGCCCTTCGGGCTCGCGTCAAAATACTACAAGACTCGTAAAAATATCCAGCCATACTACATACTAAACTGTCTAATAAGATATTTATTTTAAGTGCAATACGTTACAGCCTGAAAGCTGAATATTCCGTATTTGATCTTTACACAAGGGGTATAATCAAGAAGTAAAGCACAACATGTTAAACGGATTTAGGGAAGCCACACACATCGATTTGTTCCACGAGAAACTTCAATCTCTCTGGGGACCTCACCCCCCTAATAATAATAATATTGATAATAATAATCTTTATTATTTATATTGCGCATATCATATATATGCTACCCATCCCAAATACAGTACTATTTCACCAATGCATATTAATCAATGAAAGGTTCGCAATAAATGCACAGGCTGACTTGATAGGCTGTCCATACTCTATTATCCCTATATCGCTTTTTTTTATTAATCTTAAAATGAAAACTGTTGTCATCTATAATCTCAGAATTCGAAAAACCGATGAAAAATTCCGAACCTAAGTATACTTTTTCATCAAAAGAAGTTAGGAATTGAAATTTTGGCCGAGCGCACTGGTAACTGTGATGTAGCAATAGGAAGGTGTTCTTCGCTCAGTCCTTCGTATTTTACAATGAAAAACGTGACAAATTGCGTTAAACTGAATTTATCTATTTTTCGTCGTGTTTAAAACCGTGGAAGAAAATTTTGTGTTGAAAGTGTTAGTTGTGAACCGGAAGCTACATAAGTACCTTTTTCTACGTCATTACCCAGGACTTTATAACGGAAATAATGTTGGGTTAAAAATGACAATTGTCCCGAAATTGTCAAATTTGCACGTTTCAAAAAAAAAAAAAAAAAAAACGAAACAAGAACCTCGAAAAACGTTTTAATATATATTTAGTATCAATGAAGGGTTTTACTTTTTATCTAAATAAAAGATCGGCACAGGGACTTTAAGAAACCAGTCTCAAATGGTTTATAGCAGGTCTTTCGTGTTCAGATTTTATAACGACATCTAAAATTGGTTTTCAAGTATAAGTTGAAGTATTGGTTTATATTATCAATATCCATATATTGGGAATCCTTTTTCCGTTTGGTTGCATCAAACGTGTTTATGATGCCAATAACAAGAAACAACTTCAAGTGACTTTCGAGTAAATTTCTCAACTTTGAAATCAACTGCATGCGGTAAAATGCTTCAACAAAACAAAAAAAGTAAGATATATTTAATGTGCGCTTAATGTAGCTTAATCGGATCAGCAGAATTGAATATGACGATGGTTTATATGAGTGCGTGATTGTAGGCAAAAACGATATTTCGGCCGCTATACTTGCACTGTTTATAAACAACAGTCTACGTTTCTGCGTATCACTTTTATTTCCAGAAATCATTTGCAAAACTATCGATTTTTTCCGCCTTTTCCCCCTAAAAAACGTCACAACCAAGAACTCCAACCCCCAAACGTCACATTAACGTTTCTCGTTGAAGAAATAGATATGCGTGGCTTCCCTTAAATGAAACACTAAAATGAGATGATAACGAATAATACCAAGACCCTGTGTCAGACTCTGATAGACAAACTGTACAAACACCTCAGCGCCGTACGTCTGGGCAGCGAGACCGCACAAATGACGAGTCAAGGGTAAAGCCTTGCGGACCCCCTGGTTCTGACTTGTTCAAACGTGCCCGCAAAAACTACATGAAGCAGATCAAACTTGCTTCGTGGAACTTCACGACTATGTCCGACACTGTGTCATCAGGCCCCAGAGAGAAGATCTGCTCTCGTGGCTGCCGGACTTGAGCGACTTAACATCGACGTTGCCTGCCTAAGTGAGTGCCGCATCCCTGGAGAGGATGAGTTCACCGACGGCAGTTACACCTTTCTTCACTCGGGCAGAAAGCATGACCAACCTAAGCAAGAAGGTGTAGCAATAGCACTGAAGACCACCTTGCGTTCAGCTGTTGTCAATTGGGAGGAGATCAACTCTCGCATAATGAGGATGCGCATTAAGCTCTCTAATAGCTGCCATGCTACTATCATCAGCATCTACGCACCTACATTCAAGAGGCCAATTGAAGAACGAAATCTTTTCTACGAACAGCTGTCAGATGTTCTCGAAACTGTCCCCAGGAATGATCGACTCTTTCGATTGGGCGATTTCAACGCAAGAGTTGGTAAGGACCATGATACCTGGCCAAATGTCATCGGGCCCCATGGATTAGGTACTGAGAATGGCAAGGGAACAGTACTTCTTGAGCTGTGTACCCGCTTTGGCCTCTCCATTGCAAATACGATGTTTTGTCACCTAGACATCCACAAGGGTACCTGGAAGCACCCAAGATCCCAGCGCTGGCATATGATTGACTTTGTAATCATTCGTCAACATTACAGATCAGATCTTGTCGATGCCAGAGTTCGCTGCAGCGCTGACTGCTGGACTGACCACAGGCTGGTATGTGCACGACTAAAGCTTAGATTCCACATTTCATCTCAGAGGAATCAAGCAAACAGGTCAAAGCGTCTGAATATCACCAACCTTAAGGACACAGATAAAGCCAACCAGCTAAAAAAGAAGATTGCCCGACAACTTGAGCATCTTGACTCTGACTCTATGGATGACCATTGGACCTCCTTGCGCGACACTCTCTATACCACCACAAAAGAGGTTGTCGGTTTCCAGAAACGTCAACACCGGGACTGGTTTGATGAAAACAACAACGTCATCTCCGATCTTTTGTACAATAAACATCAGTATCTTGAGAAGGCCCTGTGCAACGTCACACCTGAGAACCGGAGATTCTACAGAGCAGCAAGGAGTCACTGCCAACGTGAGCTGCGCAGACTACAAAATCAATGGTGGCTAAAACAAGCCAGAAATATAGAGTCCTTTGCTGAGCAACACGACTCCAAATGCTTCTTCAAAGCTGTCAAACTGGTATCTCAACAAACCTCTTCTGGAGTCAGCCCAATAGACGACGCCTCAGGACAACGCCTCTCTGAGAAGGTTGATATCCTAGCACGATGGAAAGATCATTTTTCCACTTTACTAAATCAGAAATGCAATGCTGACCTGTCTGTGCTTGATGACATACCCCATGAGGCAGTCCAGACTGAGCTCGAGATATCACCAACATCTGAAGAGTTAGAGAAAGCAATGGGACAGCTGGCAAACAACAAAGCTCGGGGCCTGATCGCATTCCTGTAGAAGTTCTCAAGACAGGGGGTGAGCCTCTTCTCAAAGAGCTCCACACACTCCTCCTGATGATCTGGGAGGAAGAAAGAGTTCCTCAGGAC
>JAOBRB020387095.1:0-10317 GCA_027575285.2 Zoanthus pulchellus | reverse complement strand
CCCAAACGCGACGTGACAGATAGACTAAAAGGTAAATTTATACTCGGGCCCCCTACGGGGGTAGCCCGAGTAATAAAGATTTCACTTTCAATTAAAAGATTTATTCAAAACGAGAATTTAATTTCTTGATCAAGTCTCCATACGATGCGTGAATGAAGTTGTAGCAAGTTAAAATGGCGAGAAAAAGTTTACCAAGCTCCAGTTGAAGTTTATTTGTACATGTAATGTATAAGACTGTTACAACAACGAAGTTTTTAAGACTAGTTTAGAGTCCAGAAATAATGTAAATATATTCTAAAATATCATTCAAACTAGAAGGAAGATGGGCCTCACGCAGTGCATGAACTCTTTTAGAAAATTGTTAAAAAATCGACGGTATTTTCAATGATAATGAAAACTACGGATACGTTAAGTGTTGTGTACAACGTTTATGTTGGAAATGGTGCAGTGGTTGAACACCGGATATTGAGCTTGCTATAAAAGATTGAAAAAAGTCGTGGGGTTCAAGACAACTTCACTTTGTGTGACCACATTTCGGCTTTGACTTCAATGGCAGGTTTGTGTTGTGCATTTATTTTCCTTGCCGCTGCGTTTCATTGCTACCAACTGAGTATCCAAAATCTGCTTTGATCCAAAAAATCCTAAATGATTAGAAATGTGGATATTTCGGTTGTATGGAGAAGTGTTAAGGTGACGCTCAATGGAGGAGCACAAACTTAGTAAACTCGACGGCTATAAGTATCCATCATTTGTGTTTTCGCTTCCGCATATATCATCAATAAAATCGTCTCAAATTTTGATTGAACTGACCAACGGACATTGACTCCAATGGAGTTTAAATTTTCCTTGCTGCACAGAACTAAGGTAACATACATTGTGTTGGATAAAAAAAAATCGTTTTACCTTATTTGTTTTACATTCGTTGTTTTGTTGGTTTCAAACAAAACGACGCTTCATATTGGTGAAGCCGGCTGGAGCAGTCGATTACATTTCAGTTGAAACATTTTTAAAATGCGTAGAGTTTTGAACACTTTAGATTACTTTTAAGTTTTTAAATTCATTAGTTTTCTTCAAGAATGATATGTAAAATTAATTAGGATTAGTGGAACATGATTAAAAATTTTGTTTTTTCAAAACATTTGCAGAACGAACAAAAGTACTGAAAACATTTTGTATAGCAGCGCTTACTGGTAACTTCGTCAGTGAGACAAGTTTATAATAAATAGGTCTTTTAAATTTTACACATTATAATTTTTGATGAGCCACGACAATTAAACACACAAGTTTTGCCATTAGTGTGCTCCATTGAAGTTTTGTTTATGTTTTTTAGCCAATCAGAGCTCGTGATTTCACGTAACTATATTATAATTAATCATCTTGCTGCTTCATCCTGACTGTGTTTAAGAGTAGACCATAGTAAACACCCTCTCTAGTGTTTATTTTATTAAGAAATAAATCCAAAATATTTCTTCTAAAACAACCTTTCCTTAACCATCAAATACATTGAAGTACACAGCAGAACTTGGCCTTCTTTAGTCTTTTTCAGATATAATCGACAATACAACTACTGAGATTAATGCCTAACATAGCTGAAATTTGAACAAATTATTGAGTAGTGTTCGATGTCTGTTTACATATAAGAAAGAGGATAAAGAGGGAGTCTTTCCTTTGTAATTGTGATAAGGATGGAATTTGAGGATATTTTAGGGTTATTACATTAAACTTTGCTTGGTAAAACTGGAGATCTCATCTAAAATATAAAATTTTTGGCTTCGTTTCCATCTCTATCATTTTACTTCAATCTGCCCCTACCCTTCAGTTTCTTGATATGTTATTGGAAGGTAGCAATCTAGGTAAACCTTAAATAGGCCGATGCAAATTCTAGTGGGTGTATATTATATTAAGAATCTGGTTGAAAAACAATTAAGTTTTGTAACTAGTAGAGTGTTGACAGTATACTGAAGCCTGGCACATTAAATTTTCCCTACTGTTTCTCTGTATCTCGTTTTAAAACACAATATACTAAGTTGCATTATACTGAACATACAGGTTTTTACGTGACTGTTATTCAAATTTTCTTCCATAACAGTAAGTGATTTTGTGACCTAGAAAACATCAATTAACAAAGTTAATATAAAATTTAAATAAATAATTGTAAGTTCAATTATGCTCAAAAAGCGGAGATTCAACAAGAAAAAGCAAGAACATAAAAAGCCCACGCGTTCGTAAAAATTGTATCTTTGAGATCTCTACACGTCGCCATAGACGTAGCCAGCCATTTTTTCAAACCTAATTTGAACAGCGTAATATAACGTCCAACGCCGGAATTTTTAATAACCTTTCAGCGATTTTTCATACATGTAAGACTTAAAGTCAATATTTTATTTTTCAAGTAAAACATTGATATAGCTTTGATTCGCCTTTCGCCTACTAAAGAGATTATTTACAGAAGCTCTTGTCAAGCCCATGCTTAGTAGTCAGCTACGGCCCTGGGGGATGGGGGAGGGGTAAACGTCTGACTTAGTGGGGTCAGGTGCCCTTTAAAATTTTTATAAGCTCTCTCTGGCTTCTTTAAGTGCCCAGAGCTAGTTGGCAATTCTATTCCTGACTTCTTCTGGGCCAGGAAAATTGGCGAAACTTTCAGCACCTTTTCTGATGAGATTCAGATACTTCACCTTTAATCTCCATCTAGGTTTGCATTGATCGGACTTCTCAATGCAGATGTTGTGGAGGGTAATACAAGCCATAAATACGTGTTGAATATTAACAAGCTTGCACGCGGTTTTCTTGTATAAAACCCGCCATCGTCCTTTAAGCATTCCGTAGGCATGCTCAGAGACTACCCTTGCAGAACAGAGTCTCTTGTTATAGACATATAAGGCTTTAACAACCAATTTCGACAAGGAAATGCAGAATATTCTACGGTTGTAAATGGAATGGCATCATACCCGTGAAGTATCATGTTGTTATTGAGCAACACTGAACCTTTCTCAATCTTATCGTAGATGTCACACGACTTTAACAGCCTTCAGTCGTGGGTAGACCCAGGAGCCCCAACTACTGCTCAAAGAACCTCTTGTTGTGTCCAATTAATCCCATGTTTGTGACAGAATGACGGTTCTTGAAGCTAAAATAGTTCTTCATATGAGTACTGATGTACATATGTAATTCATCCCACGCCCCCACACACGGAAACTCCCAATCTTCTAAGAAACTTTAAATTCATTTTTCCACTCACTCTGACTGCTCGGCAAGCAGACAAAACGGTCATATAAAGTGCGAACTAAAACTTAGCAGATCTTGTTAAAAGTTACACATGTGGTTAATTTTGATATTCCAAAGAGATTTGCCACGGTTGTGAACGTGCAGCCGTGCGCCAGACGATACAAACAGATTGCCATTTGTTTTGCTGGATCTAAGGAACTGGATGTTTATTCGTTGGTTTTTTCTTTATCAAGTAGCCTTCTACCTTCACCAAAATAAATTCAAAGGTTTCGCGACTTGCGCGGAAGTTGTCTTTGAACATTTCACCGCTCCATGAGTGATTCCTTGCTCCCACCAGTTGCTGACTCGTGACTCGTCTAGACCTCGCAATTTTCTCTGTTTCTGCATTAGTGCACTCGCGACAGAAGCGGCTTGAGAAGTTATCATTTGATCCCCCAACATTATTTGCTTAAATTTCCTTTTCCTTGCTTGCAGCTGATACTAAAAAAACATTCGATAGTTCTAATTTTCTCGTTGTCTTCTCTTGCTAAAAAGCGAAAACACAAAGAAAGGAGAGACTGCCGCCATATTAACAGCAACAAATAATTGAATTAATAGCCAATAATTGAATTAAGTGTTGTAACCAGTCTCTCTCGGCAAGAAGTCAGAAAAAAAAATGTTTGATGCGTCTCGTTTTTAGTCAGACTCACTAAATTAAACCTATTAATTTGTCCCGTTTTAGTCAGGCCAGTCGAATAAATTGTCTGAGACGAATTATTCGTCTTAATTTGAGTAAATACGGCCAATGTTGTGTTTTTGTGCGCCTAATCCTGAATTCGTGTTAATAATCATAAATTTCGGATGCCAAAAATTTTATTTCAGGAAACAACCCCCAATGCGGAACGCTGTTTCTCACCATATTCTGAAATTCTGTGAAAAAATAGTGCGGCTTAAAAGTGAATAATTGCGGTAACACTTAAATATATTGACTAAGGAAAACAAAATAAAATAACAAAAAGGTTGGTATATTTACAAGCAAATTATTAACAAACTCATTTCAAACAATAAAATAACAAAAAGGTTGGTATATCTACAAGCAAATTATTAACAAACTCATTTCAAACTATTTCTTGTAGATCTCCCATTTTGTTACATTGCATACTGTCATATATAAGATTGAAGAATTATATGCCTTTAGTGTTTTTCAATACTAAGCACCCTACTAAAATTTATATCAATTATAGAGTAACATGACAAAAATGGTTGTTAAAACATTTACCGTTAAGTTGGCCCCCCTCCCCTCTTTGAATTTGCTTCATACACACTGACGACTGCGAGTAAACAACAATGAAAAAATAAACCACATGTTCTAGAATGCGCTGCAAAGGCACTAAAATTTTATTGCATGGAGGTATTCATTGTTGCCACACACAGCAAAACTTTCTGTTGAAAAGCTAAGAAACAGTCCAACTTAGCAAAATGTAATTTCAACAATACTTTCAATACTTTCATTACTTGACCTAATGACATTTATATTACATCCAACTATACAAGTCTGTATTCAAAAAAATTTGCGGCATTTCATAATAGTTGGTGTCTGTCAGTTGAAGTAAAGTGCGAAGTAAAAATTGAAAATGAAAATTCAATGATAAAGTTCGAAGCTATTTATCACCGGATATTTCTTACGAACGTTAAAATTTGCTTCATCAAAAACAAAACAGAACGTGCTCGAAACTATAACGCTTAATTCTCATCAATAATAGACACATTGCCAAATACCAAATCTGTAGCAAGAATAGATTTAAAAACCAATTATGTAATTACTGAATTGCTACTTCTAGCTTTATATCCTATCCGTCTGATTCCTTCATGAGTGTTGCAACCAAACTAAAACACAGTCACGCGATTGCTTCGCGGAATATTGAACATGGCGGCATGCGGATCATCTCCGCGTGTCTCCGTGTAAATTACCAATCTTACCTTCTTCTCTGAAGCTTATAATACAGCGAATCCCTCCAAATGGAGGAATTCAAGAGCAAAAACATTAAACAAAAATTTAAAGACAAATCAGGAAAACAACATTAATTTTTACAAAGCAAGTGCAAAATGTGTTTCATACATCACAGATGAACACCAAATCTTGTATTGGATTAAGGCACTAAAATTTAGATTCTACAAACATCTCAAGAGCTTAACTACAGAATACCCCGCAACTGTCGATAATGACATGATGATTTATTCTGCGCAATCATCGTTTTTTAAAAACAAATGCGCTGAATTATATTAACGGCAGTGGCGGGGTATTCTGTAGTTACTCTAATCTCAAGAATAGTGATCAGCTCTTTATTAAATGGATTGATCACCAAGACGATGCAGTGGAAAAATTTCAAGAAGTTGAAGTAAAGATTTATAACACGACGCCACCAAATAATAACACGAGTGTAGAAACAAAGGAGAGTAGAGATGAAACATACCCCGAAGAACCCGGTAATAACTTGCTGATTACCATTCATGTTTACTTAACTGCTGGTGTTATTATGCTCCAAGGATCATCATATAAATTTTGGAGTGAAAAAGAATTCCCCATCCTTCAAGAGATTGTTAGCCACGCGTTTAACTTTGACTCGACACGGGTCAGTGACAACAATGGCGGTGGTTCATCAAACATGTGTTCAGAAACGCTTTTTGCAGAAGACAAGCTGCTCAATGAGAATTTACTGGAACTCCGAAATCAACTCGTAGAAAAGAAGAAACCGAAACCAATGAAATCTAAAGCAAATTAAAAACAAAAGAATCCAACCAGAAAGTACTGTAAGTGAGCATTTCAGTCCCCGAGACGCCTGTTTGTCGGAAACGGAGGAATTCGTTTGAATCAATTCGCAGTTTGAGCTCATCTACCAATTCAACGAATATCTCAGAATTGAGATTTACAATGAGTAATGTAGAGGCAGATCCTATTGAGTTAAAAAACTAATCAAATTCTCAATCTTCACTATCTTTATTGCAGAATAATATTTCCCTTTTAACTGATAAAATCACGTAGTTACTAAATCATGGAACGACCTACAACCACTTAAAACCACCTACAACCATCTCAAAAAATTCAACAACCATCTACAACCACCATCTGCAAACAATCTAAATGTCTAAAATAAGTCAAGACGGCAACATGTCACGTATACATGAAATACGAGAATCGAACAAAACACCCACCTCTATGGTAGCACCTCCCCCAAAAACTTTACTATCTCCCTGGGCCCTTGCTGTATCATCAACCATGGGCTTAACACAAAACTAATTTCACCGTAGGGCTTGATATTAGGTTGTTTTTTCCCTTTCTCTTATGAAACTCAACAACACTTTGATGATAATCTATAATGTTTAAAATGTCATATGTGGTGCGAAATCTGGAAAATATCTGAAAAGATCAATTTTCAATCTCAACAGGAGCAAAACGTGCTCATGAGTCACCATTGCGTAAAGGACTGACCATTTGGCTTTTAAGGAGGAAGGGGGGGGGTGAATTTAAAAGACAATTCCTAGATGCTTCAATTTAAAAAATTGAATGCAAAGCAATGAGTCCCCCAAATAAAATATTCACAAATTTATGAAGAAAAATGTTGCAAACCTGAAGGAGCATTCTATAGCGTAGAAAAAAATATCAAAAAATTATCCTGCATATAATGCATTTAAATAGAAGGGAAAAATTCCCACCAACCGGCCCATGGACAAAAAAAACCTTGCAGCAAAAACAACCCTTCAAAATCACCCATTCATACAACTGCATGCCGTGTGAATGCACGCATGATGGCGTTCGTGCTAAAAGAAGATCCCGAAGGTACGTACAGTTCCTCAATATTTCTAATAATGAGAATTCTTATTCATATTTTTTGTGGACTGTTTGCTGTCCCCCTTTTCTCTTTAAATTCGTTTAGTTCTTATCTCCGCCAGCACGATTGAAATCTACGACGTTATACAATACTTAATGTGACCATTTTTTTTAGCCATAGTGGTAATCGATTCAGATGAAAATGAAGAAGTTATTCTTCCAAGCAAACTAGGAAAGGTGAGTAACAAAAGCCGTTCACGCAGACTATAGACTGTTCACAGTCCCCCCCCCTCCCCATAACGTTTCTAATGATCCGTCCCTAACAATAGTATTCGCGATCGTTGTGTAGCTTTTTAAAAAATACTGTTTCACAATGAAGATTTTCACACATATTCCATACGAATTGTCTTTCGTAACTGCTATATCACTAACAGGTGACCTTAACCCTTTTCTTCTAGCATGCGGAGTAGCTATAGGAGAAGAAATTCCCTAGGCTACTGCACAAAGAGTACATGCCAACTAGAGAGTAGCGGGTTCGAAGTCTTTGAGGGGTGCTTTTCGGATGTTTATCCACTTAGATCCAGTAACACATCATCAGATTTTTTCCGATAAAGTTTGACTTTTAACAATCGTTTTAATTTTCATCTCCCTAACACTTTATGCGGTGAAAATTAAGGCAGTTGCAATGTTGATAACAATATTGTTGACTAAATATTCAATAAAGCGGAAGATTCGTTTTTTTTTTGTTTTATAGCCTTTTATATAGTTGTACCTGTTACGGCAACCGAGTGAAAGCAAGGCTGTCGCGACTAATATAATTATTATAGTTCCTAATATTTCATTTTATCCACAGATGGAAGAAGATACAGAAGACAAGCCTCGGTTAATGAATAAAGACAGGTATGTAACTGTTTGATCTTGTTGTTACAATAAAGCAAAAAGGACTCTGTTGTATTCGGTGTAACTTTCAACGTTGAGTTTTTTGAAACAGTCAAACCACTCGGTCAAACCACTTTATTACGGACACTTTGTTAGGACAGCCGAAATACTAACTTATTTTCTTCAGAAAAAAACCTCTGTAATACGAACTCTCTACAACGGACAACTATATTTCCCGTACCCAGAAAGAAAAAAAGAGCTCTTTAATATGGGCACTCACGACATGAGACACAGGACATATTTCCTGTTAAGCGATTAAAATATTATACGTTTAAGGTTACAGAATATGAAAAAAGCTTTAATTTTCTGTATTTTACTATTTTCGATTTCCGAATTCTACCATAAAAGTGCTATCTTTTGGTGAAAACCGCACCTCGGTTACTGTAAAACTAATGGAGATATGAAGCAAAACTTTCTTTTATCCTTTCATCCTTCGCGGGAAATTTATTTACTTTCGTGTCAAAGCTTTCACGGTTGGGTGCGTAGTGCAATAAGTTGGCTGTTGTTAGCACAATGTCATTCTTGGCCTTTTTGGTTGCATTTCTTGTGTTGCTTCTTGAGCCTTTTCTCTTTCCCCTTGCAAAAACAGTCAAAGAATTTTCAGAAAAATTGTTGAATTCAAAATTATTGACGTGACCTCCGTAACTGCACCCGACAATAGATGCCAAACCACTTTGATCGTCGGGTCAGGAATGTAAACACTATCACATTTGCCGCCAAATCTTTTTAAAAATGCAGTTTTCTCCAACAACAAAAATTGGTTACATCGTCACGTTCAAAGCACTAATGCTCGGTGTGGTTTTAATCAATTTTTCTGAAATTTTCACTGCATTTAAGTGACAGCCTGACAATCAAAAGTATGTGCGGAAAAATTTTGCTTTTTTTCTATTTCCGGAGTTACTAACGGTATTATAGATCTTTCACACATAAATGTATATTTTGAAATACATGACAAAATGTAATAAAAACATGACAGAAAACCCTTATCGACCGCACACACTTTGATAGTTCAGTTTTTTTGGATCCACATAAACAAATTTGACGGATAAATTGCAAAACGTGTCGGAGCATTAGCGCGCTGCGCGAAAATAATAGTTTTTCGCCTTTTGGAATCAAAAACACAAGTCGCTGAGATAAATCATTATTTTTGCACACAATTTCTAAAACTACATTTATTAGGCTAAATTTGCACCAGAAATCAACGGGATAGCATTAATATGAAGCGCGCAATCAAAATTTTCCCGAAGTATATGTCAAAGTTGTTCTGTAACCTTAAAACATTTGACACCTCAGGCCCAGCTTGTGTTTACTTTTGCTTTTTCGTAAGCATTTACACAGTGTTTATTACCTTTAAAATAGTTTTGTTAAAGGGAGAATTGTTTTAATTGCTAAATTTTTTGTTTGAAAGAACTTTAGGATTCAATGTTTCAAACAACAAAACTTTTAAAAAAACAACTTTGCGAATAAGCGCCTATTTTACAAACGCCATCGAGCCCGCAAAAGCATGTGTTATATATAGTAGCCTAAACTACAGGCCTTTTCTTCGGGTACGCAAAAAGCATTTCTGCTTGAGTTACCGCCATAGTAATTATTACTTAGAACTTACAAACATATTTTATGAAGTTATATTTTAAATAGGTTGCGGCCTTGAATAGAACTGAATAAACAACATTAGAGTGAATTCACTAGTATAGTTACCAGCATGATTTGTATTGATACTTTGCATAAAGACCAAAACCAAAAGTGCTTATAAATTTTATTTGTTTATACTACTGCCCGCAAAAGGTTTGTACGTATTATTTTCACATGTAGGCTGTTTAATTTATGGTAGAAGCCAATCAAACTGCAGACATTTTAAATATTAAATATTAAATATTTAAGCGAAAAAAAAAAATTAACGTAACAAAACAGACTATAGACCAGAGCAAAAGAGCACGGAACAAAATAAAATACAAGGCATATGACGAGATCGGATATGCTAAGGCTGGCAGAAAGTTTATGAAAGGATAAGATGGAATGGAACAGGATAGGCCAAAATTAGGATTAGGATAGGATGGAATGGGATGGTACATATAGCAAGACATAACATCCAAAGTGTGTTTTTTCTCTGTTTCATTTGTTTACTCAATCTTTCTTAATCATCAGTTATTAAGCCCCCATCTATACATGAATCTCAAAACTGGGGTATCAGTGTGCTAGATTACTACTTATCAAAACTAGGTTATTCAAACAGAAAAACAATGTTTTTTTCAGAAGCTTGAGAACAACAGAATAGAATAGAATAGAATATTTCCTTTATTTGAAAACGGTTAAAATACCTATCAGTTTTGCAACTGTTTTACATG
>JAOBRB020386984.1:0-10317 GCA_027575285.2 Zoanthus pulchellus | reverse complement strand
TGGGATGTTTCCATGGCAATGCCTAATATGGATTAGAGAAAGCTAATTGATTGTTTTGATACAAAAAACTCGAAAAAACCTCCTGGACGGGAAAGGGTTAATAAATCTGTAATACTATATCTCCTGCTTTTAAAGTGAAGTATTCAAAAATAATAAACAAATCGCACCCTAAGCGACAATACTTTCACCCTCTATTAATTAATTAATTTATTTCGGTGTCATGTTGTGTTTTTGTTATAAACATTATCATCAATTTACTATTTATAAGATAACATCAAATTGCACGTAACAGAGCTTGAAGATACTAAAACCTTTTATCAACTCTCCACTAGTGGACTTGTGCAAATTGCAAATCTCGCTTTCAGATTGGCTAGACACCTACTGTTATATTATAATTTGTTCTTTCAGTGCACAAAATGTGTCATTGCCACCATTCATGTCATTTGTCTCAACTGATGTTGTGTGCTATTGGTGCGTTGTCCAATCACCTTAACTGGGGCGTAGCCAGGATTTTTGAGAGGGGGCCGGGGTTGTCAACGTGGAATAGAGATAAAAAGCTTCTGAAATACTAGCTATAGTGAAGGTAGTATTAATGTCCGTTTGAATACAAAAAAGCGCCTATTTGCTTTTTTATGACAGGCATAGAACCAAATGGGATAAAATCGCTAAAAATAGGAAAACAAGAATGGAAGGGAGTTTCTAGATGCTAGCAGGGCCCCCGAAATTCTTGGAATATAATTCCCTGGTTACATCCATGTAAGAGCGAGTGACTGAGAATATCAAAAACCGTTGGACAAACTTGCGCTTTTTTGTACCTGGAAAAATCTTTTGGTAAATTATTATCGGAAATCACAACTAACTTTCGGCAAAGCTTTATTTTCGAGAAATTTGATAAGATTTAAATCAGCGATCACGAGCACTCCAGATAGGCTTACTTCAAGGGAAGAATTGGGAAGCTTGATGCTCGCGTTCTGGAAACTGATTTGTTGTATGGAGCTCATCTTCCCCACAATACCAGACAAGTAATTCGACAACCAGAATATCCTAAAAAGTTTAATATATATCTGTCGCGTTCCATCGCCTTATCGCGGCATTAGTGCAACATTCAGAAAATAGGTAAACCTTGGAGCCAAAGATTAGCATTTGGCGCGTCGAAGCTGGACATAAGTTTTATACTAAAAGAAAGCTCCGTTATTGTATTACAATAACAAAATTGTGATTTCTGAAAATAGTTCACCAAAGAGTTTCTCCAAGCAAAATAAAAAGAAAGTTGAAGTCTCACGTTTGTCTACCGCAGATTTTGATGCTCTCAGTCACTGGCACTTTATTTTAAGTAGCTTACTCTCTAAGAAGAGCACCCAGTAAATATAATGCTAGCTAAAAGCTAGCAGCTGAAACGGTATATATACGTTTTGAAGGCATTCCATGTAACTCTGTGCATTACCACTTTTCTTTTGCTTATTTTTTTGTTGTATTAGTGAGGCGGCAAAAAATATATGGCATATTTTTCTAAACTTTGGGCGGACATGGTTGGCGCAGTTGGTAAGATCTCTGCTTTCCAACTACAGGGTTCCCAGTTCGAGATTTGAATGTTTGTGTGGCCTTCTTTTCCGCCTAAGCAAATCAGCTTTTCATCGTTCCGGGGTAGGTTAACGAGTACCAGCGTCTGTTGGGAGCTAACCAAGTAGAGTCAAAGATTCTCATCCGCTTAACGTAACACTAAAGCAACCGGAGAGAAGCGCCGTCTCCACGGGCTACTAGGCTCCAAAGGATTTAGCTTATCTAAACTTTGATGAAGCAATAACGCAATCTCTAATTTCAAATTTGCAGCAATTCCAGACGCCCTTGCTTGTTCTCCCAAGTGCCATAGCGATGCTCAATGCTACAATTCCTCTGGTATATTAGAGTGTCGCTGCAAAACGGGATTTTTTGGAGATGGATTAACTTGTACAGGTATTTTTGGTAGCTTCTTGTAGTTTATGATTGTTTCTTTGTAGGAATTTTTTTGAATATTCATTGGTTAATTAATCAATCCGCTCTTGAATACAAAACCCTGATGATGTGCCTTGATATCTACTTCTCAAAGAATTTTTGTATTTTCATTTGAGTATAAATACTTAATCACATACCAAATACTGCTGATTTTCTATTGGTAAGTTAATCAGCATGAAATATGTTTTGGGCTAAAAATGTATCTCCTTTTATTTTTTTAAATTGTGGTAAGCCTTCCATGATTGTTCTACACCTCTGGGCTGAGCTGTTGGAAAAAGGGTTAAAAGATTGAGATTCTTATATTTTTTCGAGTTTTCTAGGTAAAGGACTTGTTAATCCCAATTCAGTTTCATAGCTGGGAACAAGATGATCGATTATATTCTTAACCTTTGTTAGCTCGTATTGGTTTTTGCACAACTGGGCCCAGGTTTGCTTTGACGGATTTACCTAGAATGACCAGTTCTCAAATGGTTGCAGCGTTGAACCATTGAAGCTGGAATAGAAAAGTTGGCTTCATGGCCCAGTTGCATGGTTACTACGCTTCATGCTCCGGTATGGTAAAGATCATGGTTTAAATCCGCTGAAGTCCAAAAATATTTTTTGAAGATTTTTTTTCTGATTTTGAGCTTTAATTACGTAAACGAAGCGACTATCAATCATATCGCTGCTTGCACCGCGATACAATATCTATTTCCATAAAATTTCATACATAGAGCTACTTAAAACTATCTGCTCTCCTAGTAATAGCCTTAAACCTTAGTTGGTTAGAACGCTAAAGCGATATTGTTGAGTTTATCTCTTTGCAGTTGCTCAGATTGCGTACAAAAAGGACGAATAACATTGTTGTTACTATTGCTTTAAAGATATCAACGAATGTTTAGATGATGCTCATGGGTGCGGGCCACTGCAGATTTGCGTCAATATTCCTGGGTCTTACAGATGTAAATGTCCCAAGGGTTTCCAAAGCGACGGAAGTGCATGCGTTGGTATGGAAATGTTCTACTTTTAAGTAGCCACGTATCTTACATAAAAATCGTCTAGATCATTCCAAGGATGAAATGATAAGTAACTACGGTTTAGGTCCTCAGAAAGAAGAACAACAATAAGTATAGAACTTCTTTTATAGAGTGGCCAAGTGTGACGTAACAAAAATTAGATTTTTGAACTTGTGGGATTTGTCAAAATCGTCCAAAAGACCAAAACTAAAAATGTATCCCAGCCAAAAATTTAGAATGCTGGTGCCTATTGTCGGAGAGATATTACCACAGATATGCTCCAATGACTCCATACAAAGCCTCCTAAAAATAGCTTGGTTCTTGATGTTATGAACCAAGCTAATTTCATAAGGATTTGTTTTGAGTCATTTAAGCATAACTGTGGTAATATCTCATCATTGATGGGTGGAGAAATGCTAAATTTTGGCATGGCGGCATTTTTCCACTTGATCTTTCTGAATATTAGAACGAAATTAGTGATTTCACAAATAAACGTTTTGTGACGACATCTTTTCGGTACTCTATTGTTTTAGTTTGGCATTTAGTTACAATATGTTTTTTTCTCGACATGTTATCCAATACACTAATTAGACCCCTTTCTTTTGGCGTTTTGTCCTTCTCGTGGACTATTTGGCCAAAGCTAATTTTACTTAGTCGTTATGTATTTTTATTAAGTGCAATCGAAGAAGGAGAACGCATGCTAAACTTACTGTTGCTCGTGGGCTCAGGCCAGATTATATTCTGGAGCATTTGGTACATACGTTCATCCTGCCGGTAAATGCCTCAACTTCATACGACCGTGGTGAATCGTCAGCTTGACAGCTAAATGTACTCCACTCGACTCCCAGAGAATTCCATCGAAGAGCTTTCATATCACAACTGAAAATTTACTGGATCATTGGGGAAATTTGATCAAGATTTTGCCTGTCGGTCTTTACTTTTACTTTTAGCAAATTTTTAAAATTGAATCGATCTTGCATTATAATATTAGCTTACTGAATTCGATGGCAAATTATGAGCAATATTTTGCCTGTCGGTCTGTGCTTCGACTTCCAATGAATTTTTAAAATCATAGCTGTCAATATTGTGCTGAAAGATCAGTCACTAGCGCCAAGTATAGGCTACTTATGTATATTTTTTATAAGAAACGTCTTTAGCCCTCGAGTCCTAAAATTTCTTAATAAATTTTGACCCGAGTTTCTAAAGGGTTTCTTAATTCCTTGAACACTTCATACGAGAAACATGCTAAGTAACAAACTTTTATTCTCATCTTTGCGCCTTTTTGAGATATATAGCGCAAAAGCGCTTTATATATGTACTGCGGAATGAGTTAGGAAATGAAGGAAATGCCTTTCTCAAGTTCCGTTTCATTTTTCTTGTTTTTCATAATTTTTTATTTAGAAAGTTTCTTGGTTCAAGTTTAAAAAAGCGTGTACTCGCAGACGGAATCATTGTAAAAATTTGTTATCTGGTAGGATGGCAATTTAGCGTGTGAAAATTAAAATATCTACATTGATTTCGTTATAATATATTTATGGTCCTTTTGTTTAGAATATATTTAATTTTGTGAGCTTCAAAGCAAGGTATCACTGTTAGTGTGAACTAATCGAGAAAAAATGTTAATTCGTTTTTTTGTATTAATATGTTTATGATCTATTATCCTTCCATTTAGTAAGTAATAGAGGACCAATATCTTTTCCGAGGGAAGAGGATAAGTGAGCAAAAAAATCGATTGTATAAATATTAACATAGCAAGAATCGAATAGGGAACATCAAAGCTTGTTAATACACAGGCAGCCCGAGCTATCTTTGTATAGGAACAGACTTACAACCATACCGCTGGTTTTTGTTTTAATTAACGTAAAAAAATATTCTGTTTTGAAACCGTGAAAACTCTTCTGCAAATAGCAGAATTAAAGTTTCCGTACTGTGGTTGAAAAATGTTTTAACTTCTAACGAGCTATTCAAAGTCGAACACACTTTACTGATATATGATTCTTCTTGTATAGATTTTTTATTAATTTTATTTTTGTATCAGAACACATTTGAAAACTAAATATGCATCAAATCCTTATAATTTTACAAATTTCTGTGAAAGCATGGCCAAGACTCCAAACGTTGAGCAGTTTGAAATTGTATCTTAAAATAAAGGCAGAGGGAGACCCACATTGCTAAAGGCAAAACATTTGTGCCGTGCTTCGTACTTTCCAGTCTTTTAATCCCTTTGAATCTTCTGTCGGAGAACGTAACCACATGCACTTGTCAATGGGAGATGGATCACGATCCGTTTTAGTGTAGTTTTTGATCACATAGCGCATTCCTGGTACGTTGTTGCCTTGCCTTAAAATCCAATTGATAATTCAATCATTCACAGCCATTCCAGTTGAGCATGGAAAGAAGGAGTGAGTGTCTAATTCCTGTTGTTCTACCAATCATCTTTCTGTTGCTTAGTTTATTAGAACCCAAATTTCAACAAAACGCTTATTCAATGGTACTTTATTTCCGCTGTTCCTATCTCAAATTTTACTGTTTTCGCTGTATTCAGTAGATAACAAGTACACTCTATCGGGAGTTCCACGTACCAATTTGTCAAAACAAAATTTTTACAGATATTAAAATGCTATTAAATCACACTTGCTCGGCGATAAATAGATTAAATGTATATTCATAGACAAGTAAAAGACTTTATCCTTATTTCGTTTTCAGATGTTAACGAATGCTTGGATCAAAAGGTTAAGTGTCAAGATAATTCTGTATGCGTCAACACAAATGGAACATACGACTGTAAATGTCTTAAGGGATACTTTAAAGATGGCGATGTCTGCAAGGGTAAGTCTACGAAAACCGACTTTGAGAAGAATTCTGTTCGCCTTCTCAATCTATACCTAACCGAAATCTTCAAAGTGAAATGATTATGCTATTTTTAAGACCACTAAAGTAAGTTCTTCTTAAAGCATGCTAAATACATATATTTTTACAGTTTTGCTTAGTTAATTTTTGAGCACTAGTTACAGAGATATAGATCAAGGCTGTAATAAAAACAACTTTTAACGGCTTTTAGTTTCTATATTCTTTTGATATACAATAACAACAACTTAATAAAATCAAATATTCTATCGGTCCCATTTAGGAATATATATTACAGTCTTGTAATCTAGATTCCATATGTACTTTGGTTCCCAAACATTGGAATCCAGATTCCACTTTCGTTGATTGCGATTTCTAATAAGTAAGATACAGGGCCTCACTGGCAAACATTACCTGAATCCCGAATTCTACAAACGTTTTTGGATTCTTAATTTTCCAAGTAAATATTTCTTGGATTCCGGATTCTAGAAGCAAAACTTTCCTGGGTTCTCGATTCTACAAACAAATATTTTCTGGATTCTCGATTCTCCAAACAAATATTTCCTGGATTCTCGACTCCACAAACAAATATTTCCTGCATTCTGAATTTTTCATGTAAATCTTTCCTTGATTCCGGGTTCTAAAGCAGTACTCTAAGTTAGCTGGATTCTCGACTCCAAAAACAAATATTTCCTGCATTCTGAATTTTACATGTAAATCTTTCCTTGATTCCGGGTTCTATAGCAGTACTCTAAGTTTGTTGTTTTGTAATTGTTTTGTAAGTCACCTTTTGGTGGCTGTACTTTTTAAAAAGGTTGCCAAGGATATCAATTCGGTCGCCATATTTTTTTAGAAAGAAGTGTTTTCGTTTTTAATCTTGATGTCGTAAGACTGGAATTCAACTAAAAACAACCTAATGGCAAAAAAGGAGGTTGGCAAATTGTGACCGTTCGGTTGTCCATTATTTAATCCATTAGCCATAGAAACCAAAACGGTCGCAGCTTGGAGCGTTGTACAAGTAAATATTTTCTGTATTCTGTATTCCACAAGTAAATTTTTCCGTTATTATGGATTATACTGGTAAATATTTCCTGTATTCTGGATGCCACGAGTAAATATTTTCTTTATTTCGGTTTCCACTAGTAAATATTTCCTGGATTCTAGATTTCACAAGCAACTGTTTTTTTTTTATTTTAGAATTAGTATTGCCTTCCATGAGGTAAATTCTTTTCTTAATCCGATTCTTGTTACATTTATTGAACGTTTCAGATCTTGATGAGTGTATTAATGGAATAGATAACTGCCATAAGAATGCGTTGTGCACAAACACGCTGGGCTCGTTTGGATGTCGCTGCCAACGAGGCTACATAGGAGATGGAAAGACTTGTACAGGTATCGCTCAATTTCAACAACCAAAAGAGAGAGTAGGGGAGAACGAGGGAAAGGGAAAATGCTCCTTAAATTATTGCTGATCCCAGGTTAAACTTAACCAGCTCTTGATCAGGCACACTGAACAGTATATCAAACATTGAAGCTCCTGTCATTTAGATTTAAGTACTGCTAATACTTTGTATGAGGAACGCAATAAGTGCATTCTCAGTCTATCTGGGAAGGAAATTGCTGTTCATCAACAGGATGCTCAAATTGTGTGCAACTCTAGAAGTTGTTTCGGGAACTTTGTGGTTGGAAGGCAGAAATCTTACCAGCTGCGCCAATTCGTCAGCCTGTAAAAAGATAGTTATATTCTTTTACTAAATGTTGTTGGTTAGTTAAATCCAACTTGTCGTTGTAATTTGTACTCGATTGCTTTCAAAGATTATACGTGTATGTCTTTTACAGCCGCAGCACTACAATGCATACCAAGTTGCAGTGAAAATGCTATCTGTAGAAACGTAACCGGTGCCAACGAGTGTGAATGCAATAGTGGATATGATGGCGATGGGATCACGTGCTCAGGTATTAATATCAGACATCTTATTAAAATACGTTTCCGCAATTATGAAGCCGTGCAATTACGACAAGTTCTGTTAAAGTTGAAACCGCTCTCATAAGCAGACGATAAGATTCGTGTTCTTGTTAAGAAAATCTCTTATTACTTTAAGACTGGAAGAGTAAACATTCTCTCAAAGATTTAAACGAGCCTTAATCTGTCTTTTGAAAAGTAAAATGCTATTAATAATCAAAAAGAAAAAATAACTATTGCATGTATTAAAAAATGATATTAACAATATGTAAAAAAAGTTTGAGTGCACATAATTATTTGTAATACTGACTTTTTTCCACCTACCCCCGGGAAACACCGACCTAGAATATTCAGTGTTATAGGCCTAATTTAAATATGAAACTATATTAAGCGGTCGCGGTCACCCTTTACTAACTCCCGACGAGCTGTTTTTGTTGTCTTCACCTTTATTATAATGGTCATTTTGTGAAATACCATGTAATAGTCATACTACTAATTCTGACTGTACAGTAGTAGTTCATGCAATAACAAATAACACACCATTTAGTTGGTTTCCTTGTTTATTTTTCCAAATCATTACATTTCTGAGTATTGTTTCTTCCTTGAAGTCAAAAACTTGTCAGCATTATTAACTGAGTATATAAGTGGGTTTTTGAACGCCTTTATGCATATTAAGCTGTATGTACACTGTAATACAAAATGGCATTTTCACCGTGCTCTAACCTGTATGTAGACAATTTGGTCACTTAAACCATTCCCCAAGGGAAGGGCAGTATTCCTGCTTAATCTACACTGTGCCAGCAACTGTTGCTAGAATAGCAGTTTTTGTAGATTTCGATTTATTGTTCTCAGATTGATATGAGAGGAATAAACTGGTTTGAAAAAATAAACTGGTTTGAAAAAACAAACTGATTTGAAAAATGCTAACTGGTCCAATGTATATGTAGACAAATTAAACCTGCTTGAAAAAAAAACTAGCAGGTTTGAAACAACTGATTTTACTGGTTTGAAAAAAAAAGTGAACCAACAAAATATTTGTACCACAACATAATTTTTTATGAATAGGATTTGAATATGTAATTTCTATGAATTTCAAAAATGTGCTTTTCTCAGTTAAAACCTTTGTTTGAAATCAATTAAGCTTGAAACGTATTCCACAGAAACCTTTGAATTTCCCTTTTCTTTCATAGTTTTACAATTAAATTTTGTTGTTGTTGTTACAGACACAAACGAGTGCTTTACACGATCTCATCAATGCAGTGGTGACGCATTATGCACCAACACCGATGGTAGTTATGTGTGTAGGTGTTTGAGAGGATTTACTGGAGACGGTAAAACATGTGCTGGTAAGTTCTAAAGTATTGAAAGATTGCAAGTATTGCAAGTATTGCAACTTTCTCGAATCAGGACTCGAGGATTTTCTGAATTTATTCAATGTGTCAAAGATTTAATACCACAAACCTAAAATAATGTTTCCTCGTATATGTTTAGTTTCCTTGTTAAGATTACACAATTCAAAAATGTAAAACAAACACTGTATAAAAAGAGAGAAAACTAACTGAGTTTTTGGATGTTAGGCTTTTGTCGGAGTAAAACCTTACGATCACACAAACTAGTGAGCGTAGCCCGAAAATTCAATTTTATGCCTGTAAATATTTAAGATATAAGTTATGAGAATCATTTCCAAAGTTTTTGAAGGTATTATAGAACACCGCAAACTCATGGCAAGTCGACAGTTTTTAACAAAAGTAACACTTGTAACTCCTGACAGAGTACAAGTATTTGCATAGCTGACAGTCGAGAAACTAAAGGCCGATTTCCATTCAGTAATAAAGTCGACAGTGTCTAACAAAAGAAACACTTGTAACTCCTGACTTGTGACATTAAAATTTTATGTCACAAGTCAGGAATCAGGTTTGCGTAGCCGGTCATCCGTCGCCTACCCGCTGCAACCTGGGATCGACTCACTGGCTGCTCAAATGGGACGAGATTTGTTGATCTCCATCTTTTCTTCGAGTACTCAGGTTTTCCTTCCCTGCAAATTGGACTTTCACGCATTCATTACCCTCTGGCTAAGAAGAATGAGCTGCCAGTTCCTTTGCAATTACCGTTAAATGAAATATTTGTTTGTTTATCGACAATATTCTTTGATTTACATTCTCTTTAAGATCTTAACGAGTGTGAAATAGACCCCAACATATGCCAAGGCAAAACTGTCGAAGTTGAGGTACCCTCAAAGCTTCGCGGAAGACGAAGACGGTTTTTGCTTCAGCCACAGTGTGTAAATACCATAGGTTCTTATTCTTGTACGCTGCCTGACTGTCCCAGGGGATATTTGAGAAATAACAGCCGCTGTGTAGGTAAGGCTATTCACTCGATGCTTTATTTAGCAAAATTCTTAAAATAAGATTTTAGGAAGTTTACAGTATACCCGTACGGATTAAATGATCACCTTCATATGTGACTTTGGGAAGTTTGTATTAAAACGTGGAAACTATTCTTGGGTTGCAATCATTCCCA
>JAOBRB020386763.1:0-10318 GCA_027575285.2 Zoanthus pulchellus | reverse complement strand
TGTTAAGGAGGGATGATGGGCATGTTTTGAAGAAGGCATTGGAGTTTGAAGTGAAGGGAAAGAGGAAGCGAGGGCGACCGAGGAAGGCATGGAGATCACAGGTGGAGAAGGAGAGTAGGAGTGTTGGTTTGAAGAGGGAGGATGCAGTGAATCGAGCGTGATGGAGAGTGGGAGTAGGAGAGATTGCTGGAAGAGTGGGGTAAATCCGGCCACCCTCGTTTATGGGGATAAAACTGGATCAAAACATGATGATGATGACGAGTCAACAACAAAGTCCGAGTGACACTCTTAGAGCATCTAGTTTACCTGACTATTACATTGCATTGCGATGCAGCTGAGCCAAAAACGCCAAACCAAAATGAGTTAAAAATAATAAGGTTAATAAAGCATCGTTTTGAAATCTGTTCAAAGTAAACACATAATCATCTCGTTTTATAGATTATTAGATTTTCCTGATACTTCATTTATGTTTTGTTTATTTGTACTAAATAATTGCAATCAGTACGTTTTAAAACATCCTGAAAATGAACTTTGAATTTTTGCTACTGCTAGAAATGTTATTTACTTCAAGCGACTCATAAAGTTTCGTGAAAATATATTTACAATGTCAGTGCAGTAACATGTATGGAAAAATAAGCACTTTAATATTTCTTTTAATGATAATGTCATGTATAATTTTATTTCTACTAAAGCGATTAAGGTAAAATATTGTGAAAAAAGAATCGCAAAATCTGAATTAAAACTCATTTAAATTTATTTACTGTGAACTTCATTGAAAAATAAGGATTCTTTCAATACTAGCCTTATTAATTAGTACAATGGACAATGCCGTCTTTGAGATGCCTTGTAACATTTGTGCTATCAAGACGTTTTGTAACTGGCAATTATATTAAAAGTTTTTATTAAAAAATATAAATCATGAACGTACCGCCCATAAGCTTCTTTGGAGGGAGTTTTGGAATGAGGCGATATGGAAACCTGATAAGGAGCAAGTCATGAAATGCCACAAAGTCGTTGTAGCGTCGGCTGACTGTCTGATTATGCCTCTGAAACAGAATGTAAATGACTTAGTATGTACTGCAGGAGTATCATTAAGGGTCAGGGACCGTACAGAATCTCAAATCTATAGAGATATTTACAAGAGAGCGACGACAAACAACAATGTGAAGGAGATCAAACAGCAAAGGCTAAGATGGCTAAGTCACAGTATCAAGATGGCCCCTAGCCATGCCTCGTAGACTGTACTGTTGCTTTGGACACAATCAGGAAAAAGCTAGGGAGGCCAAGAATCACATGGAGCAGAACAACACAAGCTAAATTGAGAGGGATGGTCATTGCCTGGAAAGAAACTCTGAAGGATAAAGAGGTATTCTTGCTGCCTTATAACCCTCATTGGGGTGGCAAGTAAGTAAATAAGTACTGGGCAAATTAGCTAGCGGTGAAGATGACATTGCCAGCCAGCTAATTTCTGTTTTAGCAACTGAGGATCTTTGCAATTTTTCAGGATTTTTATAACAATTACAGTGGTGCCAATTATTTATGCCCTCTTTGGCAGTGTTTACACGATACCGGATCAAGATTCATTCCGTAAAAGTTCATCCCGGTTCCATAGAAATCATTGCATTTGTTTACATGACACTCAACTTTTTCCATACCAGAATGACTCATTCCGGAATGAACTCATCCCGGTTCTCCAGCCGGATTGAAATTTTCATTCTGGAATGAAATCCAACCATATTTTGTTCCAGTATCATACAGGTTCATGGAGGTATGAAAATGGATGCAAAATCGTTCTTCCGCGATAGACTGGAACAAGTACGGCGTGCACACTACAGCTAAAAGTTTGTTATTACTGTACTTTTTCATTCCACAACGAGTTCATTTTAAACTTTTTCATGTAAACATTTTACTAAATTTATTTTCGTTCTGGAATGAATCTCAATCCAGCATCATGTAACTCTAAAACCTTAAAGTACCTCAGTCATCTAGGAATGGCAGTGCATGGTATATTTGTTTTGATTTGTGATCACTGAGTGGAACGGATTATGTTACACTAACTTTGAGACATGACACACGGGAAACAATGCAGAAGATCAACGCAGAAGATGAATAAAGATCTGCTGCTAAAGCAAAGTGGGACAAATAACATGGATGTGGAAAAGATGATGATATCAGTTAAGAGGAAGATTCTGATGAAGAAGCAACTGTACATGTGCTAATTGAGCATCTTTCGAAGGACAAAATAAATTATAAGAAAAAACACAAAGTTTAATTGTCTGTAAAAAGCCCTGGAGAATAGGAAATATTTACTTGTCTGATTGGTGTTCATAATTTAAAAATGGACAAGATTACAAAGTCTTTTATGAATGTTATACTGCACAGGTGAAGAAATACTATTAAAAACGTTTTAAACTATTACAAAGTACTTAGATAAAGTTAAAGCATACGAGCTTTCGGATCCTTCTCGGAGGCTTGTTCACATATAAATGAAAAAAACAAGAATTGTGAACCGGCATACTGTTAACAGTCACGTGATTTAGCAACACGTGACCGCAACAATTTGTCCCAGATGTGGGGTACAGGTATCTTCCTGGTTTAAATCTGGTCTATGAACCAGGATACATATAGCCTGCGAATACAGCCGCCTTTCATCGCTCAACGGATTTCGCGAGAGAGACGTCTGTGATTCACGACCAGAAATTCCATACTGATGACGTCAATCTGTCCTGATTCTGGTCAGAAGTGCTGATTGGTCCGCTTGATAATTTGCAAATTACAACATGCAATTCTATAATTATTCTATTCTATTTGCAAATAATTATGCGAACTTGACAACTTGAGATGACGTCATCAGTATGGAATTTCTGGTCGTGAAACGCAGACATCTCTCTCGCGAAATCCGTTGAGCGATGAAAGGCGGCTGTATTCGCAGGCTAGGATATATATGGCCTCTTTTATACCCCGCTTTATCCAACCATTTTCATGGTCTAACACCTCCACTTCAACCTTATGTCCAGGGTAGTCCCTGTGTATGTGCTGTGAGACTTCAGACGAAGCACTGCTTGGTCTAAGGTGCTACAATATCTGTTGTGATAAAAGCTTTAAAACACTAAAAATGTCGTAAAATTTTCCCAATTTTCGAATTGCCACTCTTCATCAGCAGGGGGCAATATGAATTCAATTTCTGAAACTGCTTCAATTACACTTCCAAACAAGATTTAATATTCACATTTAAGTGCCTTGTCCAACTCTGAATGGTGTGACTCCAAGAACAATCTTTAATTACAATCAAGGATATTCCTCTCAAGAGTATAGGGTCGATTTTACGATAGGCCATCTTAGAATTTTTACAGATTAGATATTTTAATCTAGTCCATTTTTAAACAACAAGAAGGTCCCAAATTAAATAGTGAAGCAGTGGTTAAGCTTAATGATCAAACACTGGCATTTCGTTGGATTAATTCTTTAGCAGGGTCACTCAGGCTTGCTCCTCCATGTAAAAATATAAATTAAAATTAACTTCTTAAAAAGACTATACGATCTTTGAGTAAAATAAGTGCAGTCTTTTTATTTCTTCCATGCCTGGTAAACAGACTTAATCTTATTGAAACACTCGCCTCCTTTGAACAGGGATGATCTCACTTTTGGGGCCAAACAGATATTATTACTCATTTGAATGAACTAAAAACTAAGAAATGACAACCAATCATTATTACACATTTGAAAACAAAGTTAGAACAAAAAGCTGCCACTTCCAATTTTTGTCAAACTTGACTTAAAGCACTGTATGCAGATTCAACTAACACTTTCTTGAACTGAAACAACAAAAATAAACGAGCAATTGAAATGGATTTCAAAGTCATCAGATTTTCTTTAAATGAAACAGTTTAGCAGCACCTGACAATCACTCTTGATCCAGGTCCAACCATAATTTCACAAAAATGTATTAATTTTATAATTAATATAATATAGTGGGAGTTGGAGAGATTAATGCCAGAGTGGGGTAAATCCAGCCACCCCTTTTTACGGGGATAAACCTGGATCAAAATTGGATTGATGATGATGATATATAATAGTTCTCACAGCACCACGAGTTTTGTTAATTATGATGTCTTAAAAGAATTAGAAATTATGGAAATTTTTTTAAGATATTAGGATCACAGCAAAAGGCAATTTCAAGAACATAAAATGCTCTTTGTTTCTAAAGAAGAATTACCAAATTCCAAAGATTTCTTTTTAAGTTTCCAAATAGTTACAATCTCACAGATGAAGCAGAAGTGTTCCACAACTGGCCTGCAGATACTCAATTCCCTTCTTTGATTTCCATTGCTTAACCTTCCCCCCTCCTGTACGAACTTCTCCTAAACCTTTCATATAATTTTCTTGGAGTTTGCTATTTTTTTCAGAGCTTTCATGGTAAATTGTTTTATATTCATGACTTTTTGCATTATGGGGATTCCTGAGAAAAGAATCAAAAGAATTTCTTTATCTGAAACTTGCTATGTACACTAAATATACTCAACCTACTCTGCTTGAGATTGTGTATTCATTGTGCTTTAACAGGATTCCTTTTTTTTCTGGGATAAGATCAACTTCAATGGTGTCAAGCTCCTTCAGGTCATCATAGCTGTAGCCCAAAATGTTTGGATTTTTTTCCCGGCGATGTTTTGTGCTCATTGTTTTTAGGTTAGACAGGTCTCCTAATGATGGCTTTGGTAGTTCTGGTAAAAATGAAAAATTTGGTAATAATTCTATAAAGTAGGTAAATTTTTAATAAATACACTATAAAGTATACATAGTATTTTGGAGCTGGTTCAAGTCATTTCTCAGATTTACCTTGAAATTGACCATAACTATCATGAACTCAATTATAACCATGCCGAACTAGTACAAATATAATGTGTCATGTAATA
The DNA here is from genome assembly GCA_027575285.2 of Zoanthus pulchellus. Taxonomy (NCBI): domain Eukaryota; kingdom Metazoa; phylum Cnidaria; class Anthozoa; order Zoantharia; family Zoanthidae; genus Zoanthus; species Zoanthus pulchellus. The sequence continues at coordinate 5,405 of JAOBRB020386763.1, read as the reverse complement.
GCCAACCTTAGGAATGGGAAACTAGAAATGTTAAAAAGGAAAATGAGGATTGATGATGATGATGTTAATGATTGATGTTGTTGATTGAAGATGGTGATTAATGATGACAATTGATTATGATGATTGATGATGATGATGATTGTTGATTATGATTGATGGTGATGACTGATGATGATGCTGGTGTTGGTGATGATGATGCTGTTGATTATGATGACTGATGATGATGATTGTTGATTATAATTGATGACTGATGACTGATGATGATGCTGGTGTTGGTGATGATGATGACGGTTATGATGATGCTGTTGATTATGACGACTGATGATGATGATTGTTGATTATAATTGATGATGATAACTGATGATGATGCTGGTGTTGGTGATGATGATGACAGTTATGATGCTGTTGATTATGACGACTGATGATGATGACTGTTGATTATAATTGATGATGATGACTGATGATCAATGGTGATGTTGATGATGATGACTGATTATGGTGATGATAATATTGTTGTTAATAGTAATTGATGATGATGATTGATAATGATGACTGATGATTATGTTGAATATTTTTTTTATAATGATGACTGATGATCATGGTGACAATGACGACAATGATGATATTGATGGTTACGATGATGAATGTAAATTTTGACATTTTATTTCGTCATTGGGGTAGCCTAGTTACTGTAATTTATGTATAGGAAAAACAGCTTTTTGGATTATTTGCAGACAGTCATCTAGTTTTGTACTTGACATAATTTCGCTATAAAGGTAAAAGTTATAAAAAATATAACTTTTACTTTTATAGTGAACTTATGTCAATTATATTTTTTTCGACATTTTTTCGGGCAGACACGGTTGGCGCAGTTGGTAAGATCTCTGTTTTCCAACCACAAGGTCCCAAGTTCGATCCTGGCACTTTGCCGAGATTTGAATCTTTGTGTGGCCTTCTTTTCCGCCTAAGCTAACTCAGCTTTCCATCCTCCCGGGGTAGGTGAATGAGTACCAGCATCTCCCAGGGGGAGTCAAAGACTCTCATCTGCTTAACACTAAAGAGACTGGAAATAAGCGCCGGCTCCATAGGCCACTGGGCTCAAAAGGATTTAGCTTTCGCTTTTGTCGAAAACATTTGGTGTTTTTAACCTATTTTAAATTCTAAAGCCTAAATATATTTTTTACATCAAGTTTTGTGTTTAACTCTTACTTTTAGTATATTATTAGGCAAGCACATTTTACCTGTATCAACAAATGTCTCCAGTGTTTTTTCTGTTACTGGTTTACCCTGCTGTGCTAAAGCTGTAAGAGCGAGAGCTTTGTATAACCCATCTCTTGTAACATATCCCTCCTGCTTTGGGTCAACAGCCTCCCAGATCTAAAATACAAAGCAAAATTGACAGGGCTCAGTGAAGGATAACCAATTCAAAATGCAAAACAATTTATATTTTGGTTCCCTGTGATTAAAACACTTATTGACTAGACCAAGAAAAACAAGAATAATCCTAACTAAATATATTTTTTAGAGTTATGTAAATAACTATAATCAATTTAGTTTTATTTGTAATATTACATTTTTAGATCTAGTTTAGGCTTCTGTTCAGATGGCTGGATATGTTGCAGTTAAATTTTTATTTCAGTTAAATTTTGTTTCTATTTACCTAGTTAATTTTTTTTAACTTGTTAATTTTTTTCCAACTAGTTTATTTTTAATGTAGTGGTCAGACTGGGACCAATAAGTTATAAGGTTGAGAACTATAGTGTGGATTGCAACGATTGCTTGTGTGGTCAAGTGGATAAGGAAGAGGACTACAGATCCAGAGGTTGAGAGTTCAAATCCTGGTGAGTACCAAAAAAGAAAAAGAGAAAAGGTTAGAGTGGGCCAATATGGGGGTAAGTGAAAGATAGTGAAGAGGGGTGGGGATAGGAATAAGGTATAGGATGGGAATAAAAAGGGAATAACAGAAAGAAAAAGAAAAAAAAGGAAAAAAAAAAGAATTTTTTATTTAGACAGTTATAAAAAAAACTAAGTAGTTCCAAGGAAAAAAATTAATTAATTAGAAAAAAATTAAATGAGACAAAAAATAAACTAAAACATATACACTGCCCGACTAAACGTAGTGATATCGGCATAATGGTGAATTCTATACTGCCATTATAATAAATACTTTATTGCGAAGGAAGTGATTGCCCATTCTTCCTAGCCAGAAGCTCATGTTTAATCACTTAGGGGCGAACCATGGAGGAAGGGGGGGGGGGGTGGTCACAAGCACTGAGCATGTATTTTTTTTCAGGTGAATTTGCGGTGTATGATTTCTTTTTTGATATATGGCGCTTGCAGGATTTTTTTTCACATATTTTTAATATGCAAATTTGCCCCATTTCCTTGCAAGATTTTTTTTGGCAGTTAAGTCCTTGCATGAATTTTTTTTAACATTATCCTTGTGCATGCATTTTTTTTGGCAGTGACCACCCCCCTCCCACCAAGTCTAATGGTTCGTCCCTTAACAGCACAGATCTTGGAGTGAAATTCAAATTTGCAATATATTTATATAAAATTATCTACTTGGATGTTCATACTGAATAAATCCTTTTAGTATAAATTTACTATGTTCTATTTTGTGAATATGTGAATTTGATTGGCTCTTTCACTGTTTACTATCTGCTGATACTCAACAGTTGTGAATAGCCAATGAAAATCGTTCTTCTATCAATTTTGACCAATCACGAAGCTTCATGTATATGACTGACAAGAATCGCTTTGAGAAAAAAAAGAAACAATGGTGTCGCGACAATTTGCCGAAGTTTAGGACCAAGAAATTGAATATTTACTTGAAAGAGCAGTTCCAGAAAAAATGAAAATAGCAACAAAATATGGAATGAAAAGTTTTAATGGTAAGATACATGTATATATGCATTTGACATACAATTTTGTTCAACAAAAACATTTTTTCTCCCAACAAAAGCCGAAATTTATCACTTGAAATGAATCTTTGTAAACACAACAAAACATTTTTTTCCTAAACGTTACTCCACATTTTTATGCAATGAGAACATAGTAAATTTATACTAAAACAATTAGACTAGTAAGTACTCGCCCTCATTTTCTACGAGCAGGAGTCAACTTAGCTGCGCCTCGTTGACTATTTGCTTGTAGAAAACTCGGCCTCATAGTCTAATTGTTAAATATTTTGATCCTGAAAATATGTTAACCAACTTCACAAGAGGGTACCCTATACCTTTTTCGTGACACGTGAATGGGCCTTTTACTTGCTCGTGATGCGTGAAAAAAGAATTTAATTTCCCGTGAATCGTGAACTTTTCATTTTCGCGTGCTCGTGAACAGCATTCTAGAACTAGCGTGATGCGTGACTATTTAGTGAATTAAACGTGAAACGTAATTATTTTTTTCTCTTTTTTTGAAAACGTGCATACTTTTCTTGAAGGCTTAAAGACAATATCGAAAAAAGAGACTGGAGCCTAAAATTTAATTTTTAAATTTTCGCAATTTGTGCGCAACCTCGTTCCCGGGGTCTCTAACCTGGGAACGAGGTTGATTCGTGCACACACATTTGTTTTCTGAATTGGAAGCCAATCAAGTTTTGCAGCAATCTTTAGACAACTTGTCATCGCGCTCAGCCTGTTGTGAAATCCACGGCACAGTTCAAGTGGAGATCTGATGAACAGCAGTACGGATTACAGATATATGTTATATATCTTCAAGGTGATTTTTTAAAAATGTTTACTTTCTCTGCCAGATTTTGGGGCATTGTTTATGTTAAGACCTGTTAATATACTTATTTATAAAATGCCTGGTAATATTGATAAAAAGATTTATACAACTTAGACTTAAGGATAAAATTTACGCTTATTAAATTTTTTATGTAAATAGATCAAACGAGAAAAAAGAAATAGTAGTTTCTGTAGGATTCTTTTTTGAAAGGGATGGGAAGTAGTTACTTTTTATGCTCTATGGTTATCTGAGCTTTAATTGTATAAATAATCGAATGGGTCAATAAGCGTGAAATGTTTGAACTTCAATTTCTTCTAACCGACAAACGAAGCATTTTTTCTCATATGAACAGCTGACATTCGGCAATAATATAAGACAAAAATTAACTTTGCTTATTGGTAAGCAAAATTAAAACCCGCAGCAGCCTTAATTTGAAACTGAAAAGATTACCGTGGTCAAAACTTTACAGCATGAAGCGCGCTACCGTTTCCACCACACAAAGATTTTTGACATTTTTCTGACAGTTTTTTGATTGAGTGCCGGCAAACAAACAAACTAAAAACATATCAAGATTCTCTTTCCGCCACATGTCACTCACAATGTCGAGACTGACTTCTCCCACCTTGGTCTTAAAAGCACAACCCCTAACCCCCACCCCTCCCCCACAACACACACACACACACACACGCAGCCCAACCTTTTTCTTAACTTAGGCAACCCCAAAACAAAACATCGCAACAATGTACAACACAATACACCCTCTTTACTATCCATCCCTTTACAAATACCACCCCAGCATTCTTACACACACCTCGCCACCAAAATAGACTACCACTAGTACTACTCACCCCACTCGCCTGCCTATTTATGTCCCCTTCTATACACTTTACATAACCCACACTGAACAACACTCTCCAACCACACCAAACACATGTACAATATTGCGGAAACTCACAAATCTGCGGTCCGAATACCTGTATCACATTCAAAGAAAAAGCAAATTTATCAAGTCAAAATTGAAAAGGACGGCATTGGTTTTGAAGGAATCTTGACGAAATCGATATCCTACCCAGAGAATATAATCAAAATCACCAGTATATGACAGTTATGAATGGAGACTTTTATTTCTCTTGTGATGGATTGCGCAGGGGGCTTTATAGAGTAAATCTCGGGTCACTGATTGCCACTGGTATAGTGCAAGTTTCCCCAAGTTCAGAAGAACATGGAATAGCTCCATTTAGGCATGGGTTTAGCAATTTTTGATCCAAAGTCACATGAGGTGAAGCATTACAATTCTGTGTCGGCCAGGTGTATCTTTCTTAGCTGTAAATGGAAGGAAGAGGGAGAGGAAGTGCCAAGTCCTCAATCTTCATGCAGCCATCTGGGCTCTGTTTCGAATTAGATTTCAACTTGTTTCTCTGTGATTCCCAAGCAGACGAAATTTCCATCATCACAGGACTGACGGTACTTGCGACTTCCTCTTATGTATTTGTAAGATCTATCGTTCGTTTGGTGTGCATAAGAAACATCACTCAATGGCACCAGTATCAGCTCAAGAGTCAGAAGAATATCTTACCTCTGTTGCTGATTATATTAAGCATACTGTTGACGAAGTGAAAGCCCTGACTGGAAGAAAAACGACAAATGGTCCTGATGGGACTGTTGCTTCCAAG
>JAOBRB020386664.1:0-10319 GCA_027575285.2 Zoanthus pulchellus | reverse complement strand
GAGAATCATGTGCGTTTGATCATTTCATTTTCATTTTTGTCTCGTTCTGCACTTATGTGTATTGAGCACTTTTTATAATGTTTGCTACAACTTCCTACGTTTAAATATATATATATTTATTATCATAATTAATTTATTATTTTAAGAGCGCGCGTTGGATATGAGATGGTAAATAGCCAACGAGGTGCATAGTGCCGAGTTGGCTATAATCATCTCATATTTAACAAGTGCGAATGGAATAATTTCACGAGCTTTCCGAACCCTTCGATACTTAAAAATAACAACATAATTTCATCTTGACAAACCTTTAGACAGTTAATTTCCATATTTGGTCATTCGGTATATAAGCTGTTAACCGATATTGAGTAAACCAATCAGAACTCTAGAAACGCAATATTTGAGGTTGAAAATTTAATAATAAAATTTAGTTCAACATAGCCTTAAAATGTAAAATGTACTACAGTTGGAATAGCGTTTTCTTATGCCAGCCTACCATGTAAAAGCAAATGGGTAAACGTTAAGTATTTCTAAAACTCACTTTCTTGTTCATTTTTTTTGTTTTGCAGCTACAGCAGTAAAAGGTGAGCTTTTTTCCCTTGTTAGTTCTTCATTTGTGGTGTCACGAGTTTCAGTTAAACGCATAAATGACGACAATGATATGTAACAGGACTTGTAAGTAGGGAGAACAAGCTAAATTTCCTATTAAGTTGAGTCATTCTTATAAATGAATGTTTACTTTCTAATTATAGATCCGTCCAGCTCGCTTAAAGATGAAACAGATGTTATATTTTTGGTTGATTCATCACGCGGCGTTTCTCCTGAAGATTATGGGCTACAAAAAGAGTTTGTTAAGTCCACTGCTTATCATTTCAATAGATCAACTAGTGGACCCCGCGCAAGTGTTGTTCGATATGGCTCTCGTGCTTACACTGTAGCAGAATTTTCAGACCAGGATTGGATAGAAGAGGTCGATCAGTCTCCTGTAGTCGGTACACCGCGTAGGATTGACATCGCTTTAGAATATGCAGCACAAGTATTCAGGCGAACCGGAAGAAAAGGATCCAAGATCGTAATACTTCTTACTGCTGGTAAACAGATAAAACGTTTTGGAATCATGAATCTGCACAAAGCTGTTGAGCCACTGCGCATCCTCGGCGCACAGACATACGTTATAACTGTTGGGCGGGAGCAAAGTTCTAGGCTCTTGACGAACGTAGTAGATGAGCCAAGAGACATTTTTCAAATAGTTGATAGCAGCAAATTACCAGGTTTGGGTGCTACAGTAGCGCAGCAGATACAGGAGAGAGTCGGTTAGTACTTTTCCATTGCATGGTACTATAGATCTAGTAAATATTGAGCTCCCTGTGGTATGACATATGTTAAGGTATTCAGATATAATACAATGGTCTTTGTTAAGGATTATGTGTAAAACAGCTAATTGTTTATCTCCGGAATCACCAGAAAGTAGCTAAAGTATGCTTTTATAACTAACATTTGAAACTCCTCAACCAGTTATTTCAACTTTTTTAGCTTTGTTTCAAATTGATATAGCGATTGCCGGTAGATATATTGAGAGGCACAAGTAAGATAACTTTTAGCTTGCTCGTAACGCTCATAACAAGCTTATACACCAAGTGCGAGGTCTGTCCGGAAAAATATTTGTCCGAGGTCTTTCATTGAACAGACCGAGCGTTACGATGTCTGTGCAAAAGACCGAGGGCAAATATTTCCCGGCCGGCAGACCGAGCAAACAAGGTTATTAAGATATTTATTACATGGCGTCAGTTTTAGATTAGTAAAAGAGAACAAACACGCCCTCTCGTTAGCTAGAAATGGGTCCAATAACTTCCTGGTCCTGTATATATATATATATAGTGCGAGGTCTGTACCGTAAGCTATGGACCCAATTTTTTTTCCATTCTTATGGCCCCAGCAAGAGGCGCGCGGGTCATGAGGAAAGAACTTGGGTTCGTAACTTACGATACGGATCGAGCAAACGAGGTTAATAAGGTATTTGTCATATGGCTTTTTGAAGAAAAACGTTTTGGGACGAACCAACAGTTGATACGCAGCGAAGACATTTTATTAGATAGTAGACAATTAGAATGTTACAAAGTTTTTCTCTGCTGAGACCGAGGCAAAACAGTTCAAACTTCATCACCTCATTCAAAACTTGTTAAATGTGAAATAAATTTAATTTTCATTTTTAGAATCGAAAAACAGGCAAGCTCTTACTGCAAAAATTGTTTAAAAGATGATGATTGTTGGTTTCTGCCCGGCAGATTTCATTCATCGATTTAGGGCGCTTTGAATCAGAGGAATCAATCCAAATACCGCCAAGCGATAGACAGATAGCAAGTTGTTTTGACATTAATCACACGTACAAATAATCATCTACATTTATCATATCTCCAGAAGACAATTGAAGATTTTGAGCCAGAAAAATGCAACGAACAAAATATTAATGTTCGTATTCATACCAACACTAAACATTTATACTGGAAGTTCGTCATTGAACAAAATTCATGACTGCTTGATTGATGTGTCTTGATGTGAAGCTCAAATTGACTAGTAAGCAATGAAAATGTAAATGTTTTTCGGCAAATCAGTTTGGATTATTAACACAAGTTTGTTCTCTTTACGGATTCAACGTGTCACATTCGTCTTACTTCGTCGCCATCTTGTTAACTGATGTTATATAGAAGCGGCAAACAAGTTTGTTTATTAGTTCCTATCTAGGTAGGTAAAAATTAAAATTACCGCTTATTCTCAGTCTTGTTTAATATACCAAAAAATGCAGTTGTTTTCAATTAATTTATGTTTTTGTGGTTTCGTTTTGAATATTCGTTATTAAATGTGAATTCGTGCATTTATTTACTGACCTAACGACAAACTGTTGTTTACTTTTAAAATGCTGGATGTTTTGTATGTTTTCATGGCAGCTTCTATAATTTTCTTAAGCATCGTGCTTTCGAAAAATGTCATTGACCCGGTTTTAAGTGAGTAAAGTATTCTTTTTTTAGATTTGACGCTTCTTTTACAATCAAAACAAACGCGGCAGGTTTTTGGAGGTCCATACCCGGGGTCCGTACCTAGGTTTGTACCGTAACTTACGGACCCCGAACTGACCAATCAGAGCGCACGAAATTCGTCGGCCATATAATAAGGGAAGTTTTTGGACCGATTTTCAGTCAATCAGCGCGCAGGATTTGGTTATTGACCCTACAAATTTTGCTTGCTATGTAATAAAAAAAACATTTTGTTTGTAAACAAAGGTGAATTTATATAATTACATGTGAATGCTTGAAAGATAAATAAAGAAGAGATAAATATAGTAAAGGGAATCAAGATAAAAAACAATTTGATAAGTATGTAGAAAACAAAAAAAAATAAAAAGATAGAAATGTGTGAAAAAATGAAATGTTAAAAAGAGAAAATAATTTCAAGGACAAGATGCAGGTGGTTAACACAACGTGAAGCGTTCATTTATCCCGTGGGGACTTTTTGTGCCAAAGGCCAAGGTGTGAACACACGAGACAATCTTTAGCAATTTAAGTGCAATGCTTCAGCTGGTTTCGCAAAGTTCTTCTTCTGATACGATTATTCTATTATTCTCAGGTCTTGACCAATCAGAATCCACCTAAAATCTGATCTATTATATAAAATTATAAAGTTTGATAAGATAGCAGATGTATTCTGGACCTGATTTTTAAAAAAAGTGTGAAACGCTGGCGCTTTCAAGTTTAATTTATAGGAAAAATAAAAATTCTTGATTTTTTTAAAGGTTTTGCATCGAAAGTCCTGGAAAAATCCTTGCATTTCACATCTAGTAAATAATGGCAACTCAAAATATTTGATTTATCCTTGGACAGTGTGCTAGATTAATATTTTAATATTGAATTCCTTTTATCGGCAGCTCCATCTTCTCCACTTGATAAAAAAGCCGATGTCGTGTTCCTTCTTGATGGATCTGAAAAAGTGAAAGCCCAACTTTTTGAGCAGCAGAAAATATTTGCCGAATCTTTATCGAATCAGTTCTTTATTGTGCCGACTGGTCCCCGAGCCAGCGTCATTACATATGGTGGAGATCCAGTAACTACTGTAGATTTCGGAGATCCAAGTTTTGTTTCAAAACTAAGACATGCTTCGCTCGTTGGATCTCCAAGGCGTATGGACAAGGCGCTACAACATGCAGCTCTTGTGTTAGACCGACAGACACGAAAAGGACCCAAAATTGTCGTTTTGCTGACTGCTGGAAAAGATTATGCCAATGCCAAGCCACTTAGCGAAGCCAAGAAAGCATTGAATGACCTTTCAGCGCAAGTTTATGTTGTTGGCATTGGACAAGACTTCGATTCCCAAGCGTTATCTCCTATTGTTGATAGGTCGAGGGACATATTTGTTATACCAAGGACAAGTACTCTGTCATCGAGGGCGAGACCAATAGCGAATTCAGGTAAGCATTCAGCAAAAAGGTTTCCATGAACAAATGTTTGAGGATATACATTCATGAAATTTGTGAAATTGAAAGATTACGCTAACTTAGTCCCTTAGAAACCTGATAATGACCTACGAACTCCTTTTAACGTAAGTCTGCTCCTGTGACTAGATTACTTTTGTTCCGTGGAGTAAGAAATGGTTACTAAACATGAGTTACACAGAAAATAGTCGTAGCTTATGTACGTATTTTAATGCGAATATAAAATGTATTTTGCAGTTATTCAACTTCTGCTGTTTATGGCTTTTGACTTTTGTATTTATTTTTTATCTTATTAGTTAAGAAATGCAGAGTTATGGCGGATTTGGCGTTTATTGTCGATTCATCAGGAAGTATAAGTACAAGAAATTTTGCAAGGCTCAAAGAATTTTTGAGAAATATTATCCTTGAGTTTGACATCGGACCTGATGCAGTACGTGTTGCGATTGTAGTATACAGTACCGTGCCACAGATTGAGCTCAAGTTTAACGACCTTCAAGGAATCCAACTTACTACAGCAGCAGTTATACGAAAGCTTGACAACATTAAGCATCAGCGGGGTTTAACGTATATCGACAAGGCTTTGCGTAAGGCTGAAAAAGAAGTCTTTGTTGAAAGGAATGGTGCAAGGGACGAATCGGTCGCCAAAGTAAGTTGCTTAGAGTTAATTGCCAGGGTTCATATGCCACCTGGCAGTCCTTAAATTTCGGGAATTTTTGTTCTAGGCATGAAATTCCTTTAAAAATGAGGATTTTTTGAGGTCAACCTGGAAAAATCCTTGAATTTTGAGTTTGCAGTCCACTTTGTGTAATTTGGGACGATGAAATTATTTTAATTTTAGTCATAACTTTTGTTATTTGTAAAATACCAGAATAACATTCGTTACTCTCAATCGTGAATCGCATTCTAACTTGCTGTAGTGCCGATTTTAAAATAAAGAACTGAGTGTAAGTGTATTTACGAATTCAAGGTGTGCATTTCCGCTGATCGTTTAACGTTGGCTCTTTTCAAGTTGTCACATGGTTTAATTTTGGCATCGCGTGTTCAAGTAATTTATTTTTTCGTCGTTTCTTTTGGTATTTATGTGTTTCTTTTGTTTGATACGATAATGACATTGTTCCATTCAAGTGCAAATCGTTGAAAGCGTGAAAGTCATGCCTTGGTGCTGCATGTTTCAAGAGGATTTTTGTCAAGTTGATGTTATTTTGTAAGAATTAAATAACATATAGCAATTGTTGTTAAAAGTTGACGTTAAGTTAGCATAACAAAATGGATGTTTGTTTTTGTAGTTTTTATTGTGGCGTTAAGCAACGCCAGTGTAACTGTGTCAAAAAAATACGTATTGTGATGCTCGAACTGACTTTATCTTACTGTGAGTAAAGTATATCGAGACCTTGAAAAAGCTCAACTAACTAAACCCTTTCAAGCCTAGTGGCCCATGGAGCCGACGCTTATCTCCAGTTTCTGTAGTGTTAAGCGGATGAGAGTCTTTGACCCCCTCTGGAAGGGACACTAATCCATCGCAGGTTAGTTCTCAGTAGACGCTGGTACTCATTTACCTATGCCGGGAGGATGGAAAGCTGAGTTGGCTTAGGCGGAAAAGGAGGCCACACAAATATTCAAATCTCGGCAAAGTGCCTGGATCGAACTTGGGACGTTGTGGTTGGAAAGCAGAGATCTTACCAACTGCGCCAACCATGTTGGCCCTAAAAAGCTCAACACACCTTGAATTATCTGGAAAAGTCCTAAAGTTGTATTTTGAGCAAAGGGGAAGAACACTGAATTGCTGCTTTGCTCTGCAAACGTTGGCTGCATGGACATAATTTTTATTTATTTCGTAGTGCCTAATAAATCACACTTTTTATGAAAATAATGATGTTCAGACAGGCCGAAAATTTTAAGAACAAAATCGGTAGGGATGAGGACTCTAGAACGAAACGTCGCTTTAAAAGTTCTTTTTCACTACGCGGTGTGAATTTAACTTTTTTTTAAAACTGATTCTGTATAGGACACCGCAAGACACCGATGCAGTATTCCATTTAGGACATTTGATTTTCCGAAAATTGATTATTTTTAATCTCCGTTTCTTTGTGCTGGCTAGGAAGAACGCGGATTCAGTAAACGAGACTGCAATGTTTTGTTGACCACATGGACTTGTTTACTCGTTCACAAGGGTGCCGATGACTTACATCTGTTTGCCCTTTGTTGTCTTTCAAAAACGGAAATTAATACGTTCTGCCCCAGCGAAAAAGTAGTTGGGTTTGAGAATATTATTATAGTATATATCTATACGTCTTTCATATTTCTAAACCTGAAAGCCTTTAGACAAAACTACGAAAAGATACTAAGGAACCATTTAAGCGCAATATTGACGATTTTATTTTTAATTGTCTTTTATTAGGTTGCTTTTGTAATCACGGATGGAATTCAGACAAAGAAGGGAGACTACGAAGAGCTTGATGTCGCCTCAAAGGGCTTGAAAGGAAAAGGAGTTCGGCTCATTACCTTAGCCATAGGCTTTGACGTAGCCTTACAAGAGCTGTTAGCTTTATCATCGGGTCCTTCATTTATCTTCCGCGCAAAGAATTTTGGGAGTCTTAAAGAAAATGTAAAGGAGATTGAAAGCACTTTATGCACAGGTACGTAGCGTTTGATTTCATTTTAGAATAAATACGTTTTCATTATTAATTTTATGTGATTTTGTCTTTTGCCAAACCTGCTACGTTTTTATTCTTACGACCATTGTAAAAATTAAATTTTATTGAGAGCTAAACTGAAAAAAATTACGTGCCTCGTCTAGCAGCATCTAACCAGTAGTGTTGATTAAGATTTTAAAGTTGCCTAGTTTTTTAATTTCTCAATATGTTTTTTTTGGGTATTTGTAAATCTGGATTAGTTCTCTGGAGGTTCTCGTTCTTGTTTTGTTTTTGATCCAATAGAATCTGGGTTATATTTGTTGAAACTATAGATATCTCTTTGGAAACTCGATACCAGTTTTGGCTGGAACGGCTTTCCATAGATTTTATGTTTTAATTTGAATTGTCGATCGGTCGAAAAAAGAAATAAATGTTTTCCCGTTTCTTTATAGTTTTTAAAAAAATATATAACATACAGAGTCAGTTAGTGTTATAAAACACAGACTAAGTCCAGTCCAGTCCAGCTCTGTCCAGTTCAGTCCAGTCCAGTTCAGTCCAGTTCAATCCAGTTCAGTCTAGTTCAGTCCGTGTTTTACAACATGCCGATGTAGAATTACTAGCCTTCCATCGCTCGTTCAATTACACTATGTAGAAAAATCGTAAGAGATTCTTTTCGGCGTTCACGATTAGAAGGGTAAAAACATGTTGCATGAACAAAAATTCGCAAGTGATATTATAAATTTACGACATTATTACTGCCAAATAACAGACATCAGTGACGTACAGCCAGGATACCTTGGAGAAAAAATACGAACAGGCAATTATTTCACATCCAAAATAGTTTAGTAAAAATACAATTATTCTAATATTAATAGTAAAAGTATATAGTACAACTTAGTTACACCTTTATATATTATATTTGGTAATCTATTTTTCTATTTTGACAATTATCTTTACCAATGCCAAGAGTTTATATTTTTAAGAAAAAAATGTCAAAAAGCAATTTGTTTGTATAACCAAGGTACTCATCTGACTTGACGCATTACGGTTGAAATGTTGATCTTTGGCGTTAAAATAGAGCGTTAACAGGCCCGTAGCCAGGGTTTTTTTGGGGAGTTCGGGCGAACCCCCCTTTTTCGGCGAACCCCACTTTTACCAGCGAACCCCCTTAGCAAAAATCAAACCTATTGTAATTTATTACAGACTTGCGCGGCATTTTTGCACTGTTTATTACTAGCTTTCGAGCCGTTTCCTGGTCGTACGACGTGTCTGTAGCCTCACGAGTAATAAATATTAATAAGGGTTGTTGTCTATGCAATTTGACCAATCGCTTCGCCCCTTAATCCTACCGGGGCCCTTAGGTGGGCCCATGGACCCCACGCCCAGAACCCCCCTTGAAGTATCCTGGCTACGGGCCTGGTTAATAACGCATGCAGTTACATTATAACTTCTGTTTATTTTTAGTGAACTGGTTACTTTATTGCATTTTTGAGAACTTTACCTAAATAATTTTTTTTGATAACGTTTTTGTGTTTGTTTTTCAACACAGTGGCAAAGCCAAGGGGTAAGTATTCTTTATGAATTTTCTATTAAAGATAACAGCTTGTAATTCAAATTTGAAGAAAGGTTTCTGGCCTTAGAAGTGATCGAAAATAAGAAAAACGGGCAAACTGTTGTTGTTGTTGTTTTTAACTGTTATGAAATGTTAGGGACATGATTGGTGCTTTAAGCTGGTGATATAAAAAATGATCCCTTATATTTAGATAGCTTTTAGATTTGATACAAATTATTATTCTGAGAGTAGTTAGAAGAACAACATAAGATTGTAGTCCCTTTTTATTTTTAGGCAGTTTAAATATTGGCGGAGACTAATACCAAACCCTTGCCAACACATTCCATATATCAAATGGAAATGATAAATTTGTCTTGGGTTTAATTTAAAACCCATAGCTCGGTTTGGGTTTGTAACGTATGCCTCAAAACACAAGGTCCTCATTTCGATATGTACGGGCCCTTCCGAGATTTGAATGTTTGAGCGACCTCATTTCCGCCTAAGCTAACTCAGTTCTTTTTAAACCTTTCAATCCCAGTTCTATTGCTGAATTTTCCCAACTTGTTCCCATTCTTTTAATTCAGAACAACTTTGAGAGAATTTTATTTTTTGTCTTTAGTAGTTTCCTTAGCTTGATCAGTTCTCAATTTCTTATTACCAAGTGTCTTATTTTGTAAGTGTTTTGTAAGGAGAAGTGCTAAGGAGATAACTGATTGGGACTGAAAGGGTTAACCGGGTAAGCAAATGAGTTCAAGTGTCTATTGAGACCTTACTAGCGATGCTTTAGTGTCCTGTCAGGGAGAGTCAAAGACTTACATCCGCCAAACTGTTCAGGAAACGGAAATATGCTCCTGACTCTTTAAAGGTTTAGTTAGTTGGTTGAATGGAAATACAAGTGGTGACATTTTTATTAAACTTAGGCCTCTAACTTTTTAAAGTACATATTTAAACAGTTATCTTGCGTTCCAGTTCCAGCTAGTCCTTTACCCAAGGGAGCGGATGTATTGTTCCTGATAGATTCATCAAGCGGTGTTACACCAGCCGATTTTCAATTACAGAAACAATTTGTTAAGACATTGTTTTTCCATTTTAATATTTCGCAAACCCGATCTAGAGGAGCTATTGTGACATATGCAGCTGTTCCTTACCCCATCGCTGGTTTTAATGATGTCGGGTTTTTCAGTAAACTGGAAAGAGCACGCATTCTTGGGACACCTCGAAGAATTGATAAAGCTCTTGAGTATGTTGCTCAGTTGTTCAGAACATCAGGAAAAAAAGGACCAAAAATTTTGGTTCTTCTAACTACTGGTAATAGTAGTGTTGGTTCTAAACCATTGAATGAAGCCATCAAGCAACTACGTAATATTGGCGTACAGACTTTTGTAGTTTCCTTGGGTGAAGGTTCGCGATCTCGAGACCATGCTTCGTTAGTAGATACCC
Organism: Zoanthus pulchellus; assembly: GCA_027575285.2. Classification (NCBI taxonomy): domain Eukaryota; kingdom Metazoa; phylum Cnidaria; class Anthozoa; order Zoantharia; family Zoanthidae; genus Zoanthus; species Zoanthus pulchellus. Next base: position 214 of record JAOBRB020386664.1, on the reverse strand, counting down.
CTGGCGATGTATACGAAGTACATAACACTGGTAGCCTACCAATTAGAGCAAAGCCAATAGCAAAAGAGATTCGAGACAAATCAAGTAAGCCACTTATATATAGTTCTCAATTAAATGTCATCTGTCAACAGATGAACACACTTGATGTACAACATTTCAAAAATTAAACAATCCAATTTGGTCGTGCAGCGCCTCAAGATTTTAAAACATTTAG
>JAOBRB020386587.1:0-10319 GCA_027575285.2 Zoanthus pulchellus | reverse complement strand
ACATGTGATGTGAGATGTGACAAACATGTGAACATGAGACATGTGATGTGAGATGTGACAAACATGTGCTCATGATACATGTGAGATGTGATATGTGACAAACATGTGCTCATGATACATGTGATGTGAGATGTGACAAACATGTGACATGTGATGTGAGATGTGACAAACATGTGAACATGAGACATGTGATGTGAGATGTGACAAACATGTGCTCATGATACATGTGAGATGTGAGATGTGACAAACATGTGCTCATGAGACATGTGATGTGAGATGTGACAAACATGTGAACATGAGACATGTGATGTGAGATGTGACAAACATGTGAACATGTGACATGTGATGTGAGATGTGACAAACATGTGCTCATGAGACATGTGATGTGAGATGTGACAAACATTTACTCATGAGACATGTGATGTGAGATGTGACAAACATGTGCCCATGATACATGTGATGTGAGATGTGACAAACATGTGAACATGAGACATGTGATGTGGGATGTGACAAACATGTGCTCATGATACATGTGATGTGAGATGTGACAAACATGTGAACATGAGACATGTGATGTGAGATGTGACAAACATGTGCTAATGAGACGTGTGATGTGAGATGTGACAAACATGTGCTAATGAGACATGTGATGTGAGATGTGACAAACATGTGCTCATGAGACATGTGATGTGAGATGTGACAAACATGTGAACATGTGACATGTGATGTGAGATGTGACAAACATGTGAACATGTGATGTGAGATGTGACAAACATGTGCTCATGATACATGTGATGTGAGATGTGACAAACATGTACTCATGAGACATGTGATGTGAGATGTGACAAACATGTGCTCATGATACATGTGATGTGAGATGTGACAAACATGTACTCATGTGAGATGTGATGTGAGATGTAACAAACATGTGCTCATGATACATGTGATGTGAGATGTGACAAACATGTGCTCATGAGACATGTGATGTGAGATGTGACAAACATGTGCTCATGATACATGTGATGTGAGATGTGACAAACATGTGCTCATGATACATGTGATGTGATATGTGACAAACATGTGCTCATGATACATGTGATGTGAGATGTGACAAACCTGTGAACATATAAGCAGGAATTGTGAATTTCGGACTTTCTTTCCTTGTGTTCTCGATATTTCAATAGCGTTGGATTTAGTCAAGGATTTACTGTATGCTTTGACGTCTTATATGTAAAATGTTTGCAAAATTGTGTTAAAAATTTGCTCTTTCAAAACAATTCTGTTACAAATCATTTTCACTTCTTTATTTCATTTTTCCTTTCCTGCTATATTTCCTTCCATGTTTTGACATATGTCACACCGCCGCTCCAACATAGTCGCTCTAACATTGAACGCACTCTATAATCTGTGATTACTGCTTGTTTAAAATTTTCAATTTTTAATAATTTTTCCTATAATTTTTTCTGAGATTTCTGTGACTTGTCATATGACACCTTTGTCTTGTTCTGTCCTCAGAAACGACCTCAACAGCCCAGTTAGCAGTTATCTTAAGTCTATCAGTTGGTCTTCTGTTGTTAGTTGCGTTATTGATTATCGTCATTTACTGGAGCAGAAAGAGAAAAAGAAGAGAAAATAGAACTAACACACACGAACGACACAATGTACAAAGAACTGGTAAGCAGTTAATTAACCCTTTCAGTCCCAGTTGTGTTGCTAAATTCTCCCAACTTGTTCCCATACTATCTATTGAATAAGTTTGAGAGAATTTTGCTCTTAATCTTCTGTAGTTTTCTTTGTTTGATCAACTCTCAGTTTCTCATTGCGAGATGTTTTATTTTGTACGTTTTATGTAAGGAAAATTTGGGTATTGATAACCAATTGGGACTGAAAGGTATAAATTGTGTGTTTAGAACTCCATATTACATTCTGTAGTGTGTACCGCAACCATATTACTAATGCAGACCTCACACGGTCATGAAAAGTCATGGAATATGAAAATGCATTTTCCAGGCCTGGAAAAGTCACGGAATCTGGGAAAAATGGCAAGTTCATGGAAAATTCTTGGAATTTAGTTTTTTCCTTGAGCTATGCTATGGTTTTTAGCGAATAAAAATATTAATATAATTTAGCGCAAATGTGCTGAGAAAACGCCGGTATCACACGCATGTCACACATTAACAAGTTTAGTGTTTTGCTCTAAATTCAAGAACGTTACTCTGATTTTCAGATGTAGTTGGTATTTAAGGTTGAAATAAAGTGCGAGGAGCCCGTTTTTTTGAAGTGGATTCTTTGATATTTCCGAGTCATGGAAAATGGCATTTGGTCATGAAAAAGTCATGGAATCACACTTCTCATTCTCGGTGTGAATCCTGTAATGACGATTGGACAAGTTTCTGTGTGAAATAATCCAGCGCTCTAGCTTTGAAAAGAAAATGAAGACAGAAGTCAAACGATGAAAACATAAATGTATGTTTTGGAACAAATTTTATTGGGCTCAAGACCTTACTCATAAATAGCGGCGATTTTGATAATCTTTTGTCCGCATTCAAATTAGCCCTAAGTACTAACCTCGTTTTGAGTAACATATTCGTTTGAAAGTTTAACTCAAGAACGAGGCTAGTAGGATAATTTGACTGAAACCACAAAAGTTGAGTGCAGCCCAGTCTACGCTGTATATGCATATGGTGGTTTATGTCAGTTTGTCATTGTTGAGGGCGACAAGAGGAGGCCCTTTTATTTGAACTCATCCACGTGACTTCGATATAGCCAATGAGAGCGCGCGTTCGAGTTGAAAACTTATAAGCAGTGCACAAATTATCTTTTTGAAATACATTAAATATTTGCGATAGTGATAGACAGTTAAAATGCTAAACTATCCAATTTGATAGGTATAGTTTTTCGGACTGCTCCTCTGTATTGCTGCCGAGAAACGATGTTTGTTACTTGGTAAAACATTGCTATTGAAGGGAAACAAAACAGTTTCCCGAGGGAGCAATTATTAGTTGTTTTCTTATTATATAACATAAACAAAAAAAAATTAATTACAAGAATAAAGTAGGGTCCTTGTGGCGTTTAAGTGTTCATGGACTTTTCCAGTTTCATCTTCTACAAGATGGGCAAAACATTTCTTCGGGGGCTCCAGTTTTGTTTGTTAATGAAACAGTTAAAAAGTGCAAAACAAACCTTTAGTACGCGTCGCCATCCGTTTTCCCGTTGTCAAACGTGGTAGCAATGTTCAGCAGTTGGACAATGTTCGTAATCTTGTAATGGCCTAATTTCTTTATTATATACTGAGTTAGGTAAAGTTATGTTTTATTCTTGGAATGGGATATAAGGCTAGGTACGAGTCAGAAGGAGAAGTCATCAAAATCAAGAGTAGTGATTGGATAACAGAAATACACCGAGTTATTTGATTGGTTAATAATAGCATGAAGTGATATCTACGGTGTCCCACAAGTGCACGTCCAAATCCAAAAGCTCACCAGGGTTCAAAATAACGATCTCAAATTTTGTTTCATTTTGTAAGCTCTTTTGTTTGGTCCAAAATTTTCGCCGGCTGTTTTCGTAGCCAGATAAAATATCCTGTTTGCAAAACGGTATAAACATAAGTAACCTACAAGACAACTGTGTTGTGGAAACGAAAATCGTCGACAAGGTCCAAAATCTGCCGGCCATCGCCGGCAGCCGGCGGCTATTTTGAACACTGCTCACGTCCTAATCCAAAAGCTCGAGTCCTAATCCTGAATTTGGACGTGAGCTTTTGGATTTGAACGCGAGCTGTTGGATTTGGACGTGCTCTTGTGGGCCATCGTAGATATCGTATTACTTCACTAAGGATTTTTCTTAACGGCTTTAACACATGGATATCCTGTCATAGTATATAATAAAAAGTTTAAAGAGGATAGAAAAAGCAATACGAATGTTAAATGTGTGAGCTTAATGATAACTGGCAATGTGGTTATATTGCAGGTCCTCCCAATAACAGATTACAAACAATATCCGAAGATAGCGAACGCCAGTTTGATTTACCACCGCCATATACGCCAGGCCAGGTGCAGAATACGCGAAAACTCGTCGCAGTCATCTCTACACGAGCACCAAATGAACCACCTCCCCCATACGATATAGGCAGAGAAGCTACAGAAGTATGACAGTAACGGGAGAATATATAAAAGTGGATTCATGACGGCATAACAGCACGCATGCTATTTGCATTGCTGCTCTGCACTTAATTCTCAATGGAGAACCAGTGGCCTTAAGTGTACAGATGTGACCTTGCTGTACGTTGCAGCAGGAACGAAACTACGATATTTGTTGAACATTGATGCTTGTATTGCTCACGTTTTATTGACAAGATACTGTGCGCATGAAACCAATACTTGGCTTGTTTTTCTGAAAGTGAAGACAGAAAAAACGACATTGCAAACATTGAAGTAGTGTTGTCACAGCGAAGACTGACACTCGTTATTTTTGATACAAGGACTTCATGTGAAAGTTTTTTAAACCTTTAAAAACTATTAACTTAGCTAACGGAGGTGACCTCGGAGGGGGTGGGGATGGAGGTTGGAAGAGAGGGTCATCGTTAATTTCTTACTAAATGAAAAACCCCAGATCTTTTGAAGCTTAAAGCACGGGGGGAGGGTCACAGATTCTTAAAGAAAGGTTTACTAAACGTAACTTCAGTCTGTAAAATCGACTGTTTGCTTAAGTATGAAAATACATCTTTGGAAATCCGATACAGCTCGTGCATATAGCTTTATAAACTTGATATCCAAGCAACTTATGAATCATTTTATTGGTCAAAATTAGGTTGAGTATATGACGTCATAACTTGCCTAATTTGCATATTTAAAAGACCTGAATATCTCTGGAACAAAAAGATATTTGAAAACGGTAAACAGCATTTTTACTCTTCTACAAACTTCGTTTCTATTTTTTGAAATGCCTTAGATTTAAATGATGCGATTTTCGTCATAGCACTTTTATATGTTTTTCATAAATCTAGATTTTAACAATATTCTTTCCTTTTTTTTGAGTAGCAGTGGAAGTGCCTCGTATTTTTTGTGTGAAAACTAAATAGCGGTAAAGTAGTTTGAGCTGCGTCGGTGTTTCTAAAGAAACAATTTAGTAATAAATACGTAAATTATACACCGTATAAAAGAAAGAATACTTACTGACGTTTCGGACGTTAGTCCTTCGTCGAAAGAACTAACGTACGAAACATTAGTATTCTTTTATTAATACGTGTATAATTTACATATTAATTCCTAAATTATTTTTTGTGAGTGTCTCTGTAAACGGTTCCGCTAAAATCCGTTCCTCAAAGTGGGAGGGCCGTATAAAACTTCCTTTGGTATTAAATATTTTCAATAAATTTTATAGTTTAAATCATCCGTTTGTAAAGAAGTTCCAGGACATAAGATGAATTAAAAGGTCAGTGTTTTAGTAATATGTATACTAAGTACTACGAGAGAATACAGCAGTGCATTACAGAATGAAATAGAACACTTGTTACACTGTTCCTGAAAGAAGCATTATTGCAATCAGTTTAACTTACACAAATTATTTTCCAGTTTGTAACTTGTTCGAATTTATAGTTCATTTTTGAAACCTAAAAATGCGATAGAAAAGCGTACATTTGTTAGTAATCTAGTTTATACTCGTGAGTGTAAGCTGTTACTGTTTATTGTGAAAATTGGACATTTTTTACATTAGATTTAATTTAAGTACAATGAAAATTAGTTTCCCCTTGTAGAGGAAAAAGTTATAATAAACAAGTTTTGTAAGATTCTATTGTAAAAAGGTGTTTTTATAATTAAAGAAAAATTTAAACTAAAAGGAACAAGTCAGTTAGTGTTGAAGTCTTCTTGGTTACCAGAGAAAATTTCAAACTGAAATCTTGCTGGAAACTTTCAGATTGTTTATTTTTAAAAAAATGTCTCTTTCAGGCTTAAAACAAATAATCATTTGTAACAACTTATTTGTTTTTAACAAATTTTCTTTTAACTTATGAATATTTTCCACCCGGGTAATTATGAAAAATTATTGTATATTTGACATAAGATTTGCTGAGCACTGTTAAAGCACAATACTTAGTTAATTATAAATTAAAAGTGAACCCAGCTTATCTTATGAATAGAGTACACGAGAGTTGCACTACTATTTTCCTCAAAAACAATATACTATTTTTTTTCATATACTGTTATTTAAATGTTTATAATCTTTCACAATATAATCTTTCTTTCTTTCATAATATAATAATTTTTCTTTTATAAACTTTATGTCTTTCACACTAGCCTTGATGCCTGTAGTGTTTTCATTCAGAATTATTGTTATTATTTTACCTTTAAAATGTAAGTATTAGATTTGGACCAAAAATGTAACTTTATTAAAAACTGGATCATTGGATAACGCAATTCAAAACTCTTTATTGGCTTAGCCATTATGGTATATGAGCCAATATACCATAACTTACAAATATAGTAAGCGTACGCGTTAGCTTAAAATCAAGAGAGCAAAAACGTTTTAAAAATTAAAAGTTTTTAATTAAGTTTCTTTTAAATTAGAAATAGTTCTTTATTGTCTAGCTAACAAATCATTGTCATTCTAAATGGTATGGACAGAGGGATTATTCCAGATTAAGGGATTATTCCAGATTTAGGAATTATTCCAGATTTAAGGCTTCTTCCAGATTTAGGGATTATTCCAGATTTAGGGATTCTTCGCCAGCCTTCCAAGGGTTAGGATTAACTCTGATCGAGTGCGCATGTAATTTACCAGAAACAAGAATCAAGCGAGAATCAAGTGTCAATGACAACACTCGCGCATGCTGCTTACAATAACTATAAACTAGAAGTTTCTAATAGAAAGTGAAGACTTGCGAGATGATGCAAATCTCTTATATTACAAAACAGTGAGATAAAAGCGATCTGAAATAACCACTGACAATTGTTCTGTAGAATTAAAACTGCCTTAATGTTCAAAGTTTGCAAATTATCGTTAAAAACTTGTGTGATCATAAGAATAATTCAGAATAATACATATTAATAAAGGTGTAATAACAAAAAAGTTATTTTAAAAACTCAAATGTAAAACGTGACACGAGTTTGCACGTAACAACTGAAAGACTCAAAAACACATTGTTTTCCTCCGGATACCTCGCTAAATTGAAAATTAGCATTTGCTATCGTACAACTAATCCAGCAAAACCATTTCACCGGAGCTTGCATTACAACATGTGGTCAGTCACGCGTGTCCTACACATACATTACAATTTTTGTTACCTCTGACCACTGTTCTGCTGTTTTAATTAAGTTTCTTGTAAATTAGAAATATTCCCCTATTGTCTACTCGCTCGTCTACTCATACTCTCTACTCTACTCGTCACGATTAATGTTGCTGCTTAGACCAAAACTAACACACTCCAGGAGGAGTGTTAACCCAGATGCGAATTCCCTCGAGCTTTTCAGTTGAGCTTTGAATTTTGGAATGAATACGCACTGATAATAGCAAAACAAACCAATTTCCTAAACGAATACAAAAACGAACTCAAGATTGCTTGAACATTAAAATGAAAAAAGAATGAGTTTCCGTAAACTTGTAAAAAATGCGGATCGAGACTCTGTTTCGGAACAAACCGACCGCGAAACGAAGGTTTAACCTCCAGATAGCTTTGTACCTAATACTCTGTAAATATACGTTATTTAAATGTTGTAAATAGTAATTTGAGGTACTAAATAAAAAATGTATGTACCAGGATTCTATTTTTTCATAAAATGTTGCATTACATAATTGCATTTCTATTGCGCAGTTATCAAAATGAAATTTTCAAATGTTATAAAAGTAACTCAAAGCTACAATATATTACTGCAAATCCTACGAAAAAAATCTGTGAATCTAAAACCTGGTCGCCCTTGCCGATGAAGTATGAAGAGAACCAACATTCTACCTGTTCACCACCGCAAAAAAACTCGATACATTTCATTCAAAACTTGTCGGCCAAGAGTCATAGATTTTGGTGATGTCACATGCGTCGTCAAGTGTTTGGAACAAAAGGGCAAGAAATGGGAAAAAATGGACAGCTATCAAGCTAAAACGAGGCTTCAAATATAAACAACCATTAGCAAGCTAATGAAACTGTTCGTAAACTTTAATAATCCTAATAAAATATAAACCTAAAATTAAAAGCTTCTTTTTACATTTTAAAAAACCAAGATTAATTTTTTTTGCTTGATTAAAATTCACATTTTGCCTCCTGGTGTCCCACGGCCACGAGGGTGAAACCCTCCACCACGTGTAGTGCCACGCCCTAAAGACAAAATACAATGTTGTGTTATACACACATATCATATACGTTCATTTCCAGAAGCAATAATGGAGATTTAACATATTCCTTCCAAAGGTAAAATATAAATTTCACAGAACAGATACTTTTAGAAACTAAATTATTTTTGACGAAAATTCTTGTTCTAAATTAGTTCATTTGTTTACAACTCAAATTTCATTCCAGTCTGGCTCGACTACCGTGGTTAGAACACTGAGCAGTCGCAATTAGCTTCTAGCAAACGCCAGTACACGATCAGTTACCATCCATGTTAAGTGGGAAAGCTGAGTCTGCTTGGGCGAAAAAGAAGATCACAAAAATGCTCCGACCTCGGAAAAATGAGCAGTCTATTTTCCAGAAATGACAAGCTGCGTCGGTGTTTCTACAGAAACAGTTCTTCAAAAAATAGATAATTATTCACTCCGACGAAGGACTCCAGAGCGAAACGTTAGCAAAAAAATCATTTCCACTACTAGCTAAATCCTTTTGAGCCTAGTGGCCCAGTTTTAACTGAGAAGTACATGAATAACTATTCTTTTTATTTTTTGGAACCTGTAAGGCAAATACTTGCCTGCACCTTATAACCTGTATCAGTTTTTACTGAATAGAGCTTTAACACAAAAACGAATTTTAAAAGGGCTTCATTAGACAAATTTAATCTGAGTGTTTGGCTTGATTTTTCATAACTTTTCTCTTTTAACAGACTTCTCAGTTTTAAAATACATATAAGAAACGTTGAAAGACAATGATAAGTTTTAGTAGTAACTACATTTCGATGGGCAACATCAATATTTATCTGTTTTTATAAAAGAAAGCGCTATGAAGCATGAAAATGAAGTGAACAATTAATATTTGTTGACTGTCTCAGATAGTGAGAATTACAGTACGCGCTTAGTATATCGCCTTTTACTTTTTTAAGAAAGAAAATAAAAATTCTAAAGTAAAGAAAAAAAAATGTTCTCAGTGCCTTCATGCCCTGTAAACCGAGGCGAATATTTGGGAGAATTTGAGAGTAGATCAGTGAAAACCGTAAACGCAGTTGACACTAATTCTCCAAAACATTTAAAACAAGGACATTCCCGTGTCTTAACGTGTCTTTACGACAATTCCGAGAGGGCCTGAAAGCAAGTCTTATAACAGAATCCCGAGGGGCCCTGGAGCAAAAGTATAAATTGTAAAAGTTTCTGTTGTAAGTGCAGTTTTCTTCTTCTTTTTGAATGTAAAAATCATGAGCGGAACAGTGTATTCTTTTAGTTAAAACTTTGAGAAAAGTAAAAGGTCTTGGTTTGGGTTGCTGATAACAGCCAGCAATATAAGAGAAAAAGAGAAATGACAGATAACTTTACATAGACAAGAGCAAGCTTGTCAAGAGAGAAAAACAATACACGATATAGCGTGTAAATAACAGATAAGCTGCAGATTAAGCAAAATAAAAAGAAATTGTGAAGTTCATTAGTGATGTAGCACAGAGAAAACAATGAGGTCAAAACAATAGATAGAATAAAGACAACATTGACAAAAAAAGGGAAAAAAACTTCACAGGTTCTTACACCGAGCACGAGTTAAAAAGTTCAACTGAATAACCTGGTGGAATTCTTTTGATTCTCCGAGCTCTTCCTGCATGAGCATGATGACTACCTATGATCAAACAGACACAACGTAATAATAATAACAATAATACTAATACTACTAATACTAATACTAATACTAATACTAATACTAATACTAATAATAATAATAATAATAATAATAATGATAATAATATACATATACATATACAAGTTCTCCCCTCAGGGCTTTTCAGAACCTGTTTACAAGCATATTATACAGCTGAGGTCAGAAAGTTGAGGGTCTTAGAAAGTCCGCTGGAGCGGCTCACATGTAAAGGCACAACTTTGCAGCCGATACGAAGTGCCCTCAATGAAGAAACAGACCACAACACCGGGATCACCACCCTGCTCTTTGCGAGAAGTGTGTGGGTTCTTTTAAGTCCCTC
>JAOBRB020386508.1:0-10322 GCA_027575285.2 Zoanthus pulchellus | reverse complement strand
TTTAATACATCTTTGTGAAAACCTGCCCGTGTGTTATTGATCTTATAAGAAAATAAGACCTCCATTGGTTGCCTATATACGTCACTCGTGCACTTCACAGGTTCTTACAACCAGGTATACCCTAAAAAAGTCCCAAGCGTACCGTTTGCAAACTGAGTTCTCACAGTTTTTAAAGATATGACGAGGAATTATTTTATGGTAGGAAAATGGTACTTGATGACAATAATATAAGAGATTTTCTTTACTCTTGTTTTTAGACATTGAATTATTGCTTGCGTTTCCGAGGTCTTTAGCTGAGCGGCAAACATTCATTTTGTGATACAAGCTTAAAAATTAGCATAAATAAACTTTAGACCCATCATTATGAATCCAAACATTGGTAGCCCGAGTAAACGCGTGTGTACGCGTCTAGTCTATTCATCGAGTATCACCTCGCCTATATCATATTTCTGCAATGGATATTTCGCGCTGTACACAACTAGTTCATTCGCACTGAAGATGGCTTATAGTTAAGTCAAAGCATGTTTGCATTAAAAAATTTTGTCGTTTATTTCAAATGCCTTATTACTATTGTGCTGATCAGATAATATGGTTATATTTTTATACCCTGAAAGAGAAATATATTTCCAATGACTGAATTGAGTTTGAACTCGGTTTGAAAGAAGAACTCTAGTATTGTTTCATTTCTTTAATCGGACGACAACTATTTTTTGCATGTTTCTCTCAACAAGCAATTTTTGTAACCATTTTCATTAATTACAATTATGTTTTTGTTTAAACACAGAACTCTCATCATTTACAAACATGTTTTTGTTTTTAAACAACGAGTTAAAAGGTATAAAACTATAAACATTTCCTAAGAAATTTTTATACTTTTAAAAATCTATTTTTTTGTTAAAAAATGTTCAGTCAGCGGGGCAAATTTCTTTATCGAAATAGAGTTCGCGTGTTTTTTAATTAATGTTGCATTGCCATTTAAAACGATAAAATAAATTTTGTTTTGGGGCTAATTTTATTTGTCAAGAATCGTCATGTTTTAAAATACACCTATTCTAGTTGATGAAAAGAAGGCTCCGTTTCTAGGTAACATTAAATTTTGAAGTTACAATCTTGGAACTCAGCCATACGAAAACGACAAACACGATGTTTTTCTAAATTATAATGGAAGAATCACTCAATGCAATATATACATTTATAATTGCACAGTTTTAAGAACTCGTTTTAGAGTTTAGTTCAGTCGTTTGTTTCATGAAAAACCACGAGTTTTTCACAAGACTTAATTCATGCTTGGAACTTTGAGTTGATTTGTGACTTTTGCGACGGTACGTAACCGAATTAACTTGTTAATGTATGTAATATACATCGTGCGATGTTTTTAATTAAAAACCGGATATGATATATCTGGTAAAAATCATGCTTTTTAAGACACGTGAGCATCACCTCGTTGTTATACTTTGAAACTCATTTTTTGTTCAGAGTTTGAAAACAATTTTGATACATGTCGAGCTGAATTTTTTTTGTGTCGTCTTTTTTAAAAACACTCTACGTGATTTTTTTAAAATTGTTTATAATTCTTAAAGAAAGACTGGAAACGAGATTAAGAACAAACTTGGGTCCAGCTTCTTGCGGTTCTGGGGAGGGAACATTCGATTTCACCCGATATTGGAGGTCACAATTTCCTTTGTCTTCGTAGGGTTTCGTAAACTTCGTAAAGTTGATCTAAATCAAAACTGTAATGCTATAAACCCAAACTTTGTAAACAACAGCAGAAGTGATGGTTCGTGAACAGAATTCCAACTGCTTTTGTTCCTGCAAGAGATGCTGTTGCCGTGATAGAAACTCAGCCCGCGTTCTGGCGATAGAGCAGAACGGAGTTGTCCGCGACTTGAAACACAAAGAGGATGAGAAACCGTTTAGCATTGCATGCGAATGGGACAAGAAACAAACTCAGCAATTCTCGGATGACGGAACAAACACTTTTTTTTGGTAAGCTCATTTACGTCTAGTTTAGTTTTAATTCTTCGCTAATTCAAATTGAATTTACAGTTGATGTGCAAAAATGTTCGAGTGTTTGTACTGTAGTAATTGCAAATTTGTTGCTGTTGAGAAACCAATGGACACGCGTATTAAATCAAAGTTAACATTTAAACAAGTTAAAAATAGAAACTGATTAAGATAACCTAAGTATTATAAATAAAAATTGGTGTTTTGTTTATTTCTTTTGCTTTTTTCAAGAATTGTACGACAAAAGGTTTTTGTATTGCAATGTATTCATTAACATTTGGCTAGCTATAATGTATTTCTTTGAATCTATATTGATTCACTTAACCGTTGACGTCTCGTAAATTGTTGGCAGTCAAAAAGCCATATAATGTGCAGTGAGGCGCAGAGAAACTTGGCTAGATATTTCTGAAAGGTGATGATCTTTTGTTTGCATTAGAATTTTAAACTATTTACTGTCTGATTTAGTTCGTACGGCTTTATCCAAATCACTAAGCACCTGCTAATAATATTACGTCTTGTGAGTAAAATTTTCGATTCAGCCATAAAAGTTTTGTTAGATGTCATTGTAAATAATGAAAAAAAATTTACACACTGGAATCAAGTAAAATGCTGAGATATTTTTAAAACAGTTTTGCCCATTACGGATCTCTCCAGTTTAAGATAATATTACGGTGTGGCCAAAATACTCTCGTAGCACTTTTTAAACAAATGTGACCTTAAATTTCATATTATTTTGATTATATGTATATAGATTTAACACGAAATTATTATTGCATGCTTATAATTATGCACGTATGCTAAAATTCCAGTTTGACTTATTCTGCATACTTATTATACAAATTACATTATATTACTAGTGTTCGAACATGCAACTGTATTCTTGCTACCAGACAAATACAATTCTCCCTTAGCACTGTGAATGTCAAAATATTTCTCACTGTTTACTAAACATTTGTTAAAATTTTATTTATCTCCAAAGCCAGGTCTTTATTAATCTCCTATTAAATTTTTGAATATAGAATTATAGTTTTGGGTAAAAAAGTAGCTGATTCTATATGCTTAAGCTGTAAAGCAGCTGTTAACTATTTTAGGTAGTTAATAAATATATAATTTAATTTGTATATACATTTTCTCAATATCAGCTGAATTAATGGTTTTGTTGTACTGATTTTGAAAATGTTTATCCATCCAGTGTTTAAAATGTTTTAAGACAAAATATATCACTCACACTGGGAATAGAATAATTGTGTATTAATTTGATTGTGTTCTTGACATGTTGGAGAAAAATATATATTTTGAAAATAACTTTAGTTATTAAAGCTATCTCTAGATTACAAAAAATTTTTTTAAGGCAGCTGAATGCTGAAATAATCAATGCCAGACCTTGAATTTCAACTTGAATAAAATACTTGAAAATGAAGTCAGAATGACTTCAAAATGTTGAATATTTGTGTTGATTTTTGTTCTTAATACTTTTACAAAATCTCTTATTCAAACTAAAAGAAATCAAATTCAACCAATATTATTTTAAAACAATTCGTATAGTATAAATGTTTTAATGTTGTATTGGTTTATTTAATGTTTTAAAGTTTCAGTAAGTTGTCAGTGACCAATTAGATCATTCATTGATCTACAGTAACATCAGCTGAATTTTTCATTGTTAGCAGTTGCCTGCACTTTTTCTTTGACATTTAAAGTAATGCACATAATATATCAATGTTATGCCTGTGGGGGAGGGCAGGCAAGGGTGGGGATTTTGACATTTTACTCTCCAAAAATGTAAGAATCCACTGCCAGTGGTTTAATAGGTGATCAATTTATGTCAAAGACTCCTCATTTACTGTACACCATATAGAATTATAGTCTCTCCTTTAAGTCCCTTTTATTTAAAAAAAATACTTAGATTTGGATATTTTTCAAATTTTAGATTTTTTTAAAAAAAAGAAATGTAAGGACTCAACTGTCAAAAGTAACCCTCTTCACACGACGTTAGGTTCTTCCATAACATATAGTTATATACAGGCAGGGCTCGAAATTAAAAATATTTCATGGTTATATTTTTGTGACCGGTTGCAAAATTTTAGGCACAAAACTTCTGGCAGACACTTTGTCATGGCTGTCGAAGATGTAGATTAGTCGCGAAATTGCAACTGCTGTTGAAGCTTTAGTCGCAAATGAAAAAAAATTGTCGCAAATTTTGCGACCGTATCGGTCGCAATTTCAAGCCCTGTACAGGTAATGTTCACAAAAACAGAACATGCCACTTGTCGAATAATTTGCTTGCTTGTTTGTCTGAGTCATCTGATGCCAGTAGACACAGGTGAAACATTGACAAACTTAGAGCTCCTGAGGCCTCGATTGCCCATCAGTGCAGCCATTAACCCTTTCAGTCCCAGCTGAATTATTAAATTCTCCCAACCTGAGCCCATACTTTCCATTGAACAAGGTTGAGAGAATTTCACTTTTAATCTTCAGTAGTTGACTTTGTTTGATCAACTCTTGTTTTCTCATTACCAAATGTATGATTTTGTATTAGTTATGTTAGGAGAAGTTGAGTGTTGATAACTGATTGTGAGTGAAAGGATTAACTCGGTTTCCATTAGGCAAGTTGCTTCTTTGATCATTGCCTTCAAAGTGACACATGGACAACCAATTCTTCTCTTTTTCATCCGGAGACCAGAGTAGAAGTTTTCCTGTTGAATAATGATGGGTCTAGTGCAAAAACCATGTAAATGGTGTTTGATCAAATTCTTGTCTCTCCCTACATTATCCCTATTATGTCTTTAAAATGTTTGGAGAATTTAGCTTGTTGTACAAGGTCAATTACAGACGTCATTTTTGCTCTAGACACAGTTTTCAAGTAAGCAAAATATCATAATTTAAAGATTTTAGATTTATAGATTTTTCAGACAAAAAAAGTAATAACTTATTTATAAGTGATTAAGAATTTAAAAAGGAAACTTGTTCAAAATGACTGTGATCTTTTACTCAATGAAAATACTGAGAAGAGATGATTAAAGTTACTCCAATAATGGTTTTTGTTACATACACATGAGTGTTTTACTGTAAAATATGCCACTCACAGATTTCGTATGGAACTACCTCTGGGATACAAGAGACATATTTTCCATATCCTAGCCTCTTGAGTGAATATCTCCCTGACATTATTCTTTTGTTTTTCCTGTATTTATTGGCTAGTTTTTCTATTTTTGAAACACTCATATGCATGTAATAAAAAGAAAATTGCAAGTTGGCTTTAGCATAGGAAGTTCATCTTCTCGTGGAAAAAAAATTCACTCCTTCAGAGATGCCAAGGTCAAAGAAATGTTGGGTGTATGAAATTTATAGGGGATGGGGGGGGGGGGAGAGAATGCTCTCCCAGGAAATTTTGAAAATTTACTCCCAGGAAGGGCGATTTTCTTCATTTTTAATGAATCATTAGTCCTTTTGAATTATGAACATAGGGTTAATTTATCTATGTTTTTCTTGTTTTCGCCTTTTTAAATTGAAATAGTCAAAGTTGAATGCAATTGTTTTTTGTTTATGACCTGGGCCCGGTTCCTCAAAACCCGATTAGCGTTAAACCAGGTTTAAATTTTTAATCCATCTTTCTGTTTCCTACCTTCTACATGTATAGCTTGCTTTGAGCTAGAATTTTGGATTTACAAAGTTTCTTTATTGGTAAAACCTAGCTGAATTTTAAAAGCATCATGTCACAAAGCTTTTTTTTTTAAAAAAATGGGCCTCTTAATTTTGTCTTAATCCAGGGTTAACTTAATTGGAGTTTTGAGGAATCGGGCCATGGTAGCTTAGTATCTAGATCGAGATGGATTAAACAAGGAGCGAGAGAACAAAGCAAAACAACGAGATCCAGAGCAAATAGTTGGATGAGCAGTAGGCCTGCAAAACAGGCCTAGGCTTGCACAGAACTGAACTCTATTTAACATATCAGCATCTGGAATGTACACAATTACTGAATTGGGTGAAACTGGGAACGAACATATCTAATATAATTGGATATTAAGTGGACCAAATGAAGTGTCCAGTGCAGACACCTTGTCCTTATACTCACATAGAGCAAATCTAGCTTTACATACATGCATTTACACTAGGACAGTAGTAATTCTCTAGACTATCTGTAACCACACTAAAACTACACTATGAAAAATTGCATTGCAAAAATGCCAGATGTTCTCGTTCAATTGTTATTTGTATAGCAATTATAAAACCTTCAAAGCATCCAGTCTGTAGATCCAAATAACTCAAAAAATCTGTAGAAAATTAGTAATTGTGTGTACATTACTCCATATTTCTTTCATCGCCTTCAGTCCCGTAAAGAAAACTAAAAAACCTATTTCTATGTTCAAATATATGGAAACGTTTGACACAGCTTGCAACATTACAACACAAAGTGTATATGATACTTTCAGAATTGGCTTCTAGAAAAAACTAATTAATTAATATTTTATCTTATTGTTTTGCTGTATTTACTCTATTGAAGACAAAATTTTAATTAAGTACATGTTTGACTACTGTGTTCAACATGAACAAGAAGTCAAAACGAAACTTTGTGTGCAAATAATTTTAAAAAGAGTAAAAGTCAATTCAACTTCAGTTTTGTTGTGGGTAATGTTGCATGCAACAAAATTCCTCGAGGGATAGACACTGTGACAAGCTTGTTGTGTCAAATGTTGCATGAAATATGGCATTATGTGTCTGTGCCTTTAGTTGCTAGCAAATCAGTCCCATTTCTTTATCTTTTTGCTGGAACATGCAGAAAGCAAGACGATTCATGCATTGTCCCATTCACTTGCTTCGTTTAAAAAAATATAGGCTTTAAAAGATTTGGATTTATTAGTTTATTAGTGGGTATCAATATAATACCAAGCCATTTCTAGTTTAAAACAGGGGCAGGTCTGAAGATGCAGAGGCTCACCTGTGCCCAAACTTTTGATGAGTACACCATACTCTCGTATTATTACTTTATATGTGTTAACCAGCTAGTATATACTGTAGCTCTGACTAAATTGAGAACAGTAAATAAAACTTCTATCTTCTTTCAATATTTAGGCGAGCTCACACAGTCACAGTTTTGTTCCTCATGATATGTGTTCTTGTTTACGTTGCTGCATTTGAGAAGCCAGTGGAAAGCAGTGAATACAACACAAAGAGGTCTGTGTATTAAGTTTACTTAAAATCTTTACTAAATGCAGTGTAAGGATGGTTAACTCTCAATTGAAACACTCTTCTATATTGACTTGAAACTAGCACATACATATACAGTTTTTGAACTGGCATAACATCTTCACTTGATGTCATTACAAGTGGTTGTCTGCATCATCATTTTCATCATCAGTGTTGTCATCATCATTGTCATCATCATCTTTGTCGTCATCATCTTTGTCGTCGTCATCATCATCATCATCATCATCATTATCACCATCATCACTGGTCATCATCATCTTTGTTAACTTCTCTAGTTTGCCACTTCTGGGGTTGGAAGTGATACGAATTACAATACCATCTCAACTTTCTTTTACCGAGATTCAAAATTCCATTACTTTATAGTTACCGTAATTTCTGTATTTAGCCCCCCTTCTCTTTTAAGTCCTCCTCTCTAATAAGGCTCCCCTCTTTTGAAAGCAGAGAAAAAACAAGCCCTCCTTAAATTAGCCCCCACCTTCCCCCAGCCGCTAATCAATGCTACAGGGTTTCACAAATATAACACTTTATTAATGGTCTCTACTGCACTAGCATTAAGCCTCATATGTTTTAGTTTTCCGGCTTTTTTCTTGTTTATTCTTTAAAATACATATCAATGCCTTTTCATTTGACGTCGCTTTGAAACGTCGTGGGACCACAACTCAGTCTTCTAAATACCTTGGACCAGTTTGAGTAAACTCTAAGCAATATCCATTGTGGGCCAAGTATTTGCACAATAAAAACGATAGTTCAATGGGCTCATGTCCTACAACCTCTTCTTTTCCGTCGTTTACTGAAAATAAAGTTCCAATTGCAAATTCGTCGCTCAGCTGAGCCTCCTCTCTTGTATCATGTTTACACTTTAGATCTCTCCCACTACTGGTTTCCATATTCTCTTATCAATGTGATGACCACGGACAACATTCAAACTCACAACTGTACTGTTTCTCGTAGGTTATTTTGTGACTTCTTGCCGTCGCAGTAAAGATAGATTGCCGTAGATAATTCTCCCACTGATGTTATAAACAGCGTCAGTGTAAAAATAATTTTGCGCGCGCAAAAAAAAAACCCATACAATGAAACAAATACAATCAAGCTTCCGTTAATGTTGACAGCAGGCATTTTACACTACTGTTCATGCAACAGTTAAGAACTTGATGATGGAATGAACATGCATGGCAGAAAATAATTTAGGATCAGTACCTCATAAAGGAGAAAAAGTGCGCTCGTTCTCTGCCGCACTAAAGTTAGAAGTTATTCGATATGCCGAGGTCAACTCTAATCACGCTGCTTCCCTAAAGTATAAAATTGATCACAATTATAGCATTCGTGACTGGAGACAAAAACGCGAAAACTAATCTTCATATTGGTCCTTCCACTAATCTTCACATAGGTCCTTTCACTAATCTTCATATAGTGATGAAAATATAAATTCTACACCGTAAAAAAGAGAATACTTACTGACGTTTCTGACGTTAGTCCTTCTTCGGAGTAAAGGCCCTTTACTTTATATAGGTCCTTCCACTAATCTTTATATAGGTGCTTCCCCTAATCTTCATATAGGTCCTTCCACTAATTTTTATATAGGTCCTTCCACTAATCTTTATATAGTTCCTTCCACTAATCTTCATATAGGTCCTTCCCCTAATCTTTATATAGGTCCTTTCTGATCCTTGCAATAATCTTCATATTGGTCCTTTCACTAATCTTCATATAGGTCCTTCCAACAGTTTTTCATATAGGTCCTTCCACTAATCTTCATATAGGTCCTTCCAATAATCTTCATATAGGTCCTTCCAATAATCTCATCAGTTCATATAGGAAGGGATCCATATTCATTTTTGTTTTCTGAGTCGTCGGATGGGTGAGTAAACCTGATGGCCTACTTCCCTGGATCCAATTTTGGTTGTCCAGACAAGAGTGCAGATTTAAAGAAAGAAATGTGTTTTGTTGTTTCGGTTGTGGACAGGGACTCGGTAAATTCGTGCATAAAAACAAGCAATGGTCTGTCGTTTTACCATTAAGGTAAGAAGGTACGTTAGCGCGAGTACTCATGATCGAGTTTCACTTTTAGTTTTTTTCTTTTTCGCCGGAGGCTGTGAAATGCCTTCAATAAAACTCCACATTTTGGTCACTGTCACGTTTTGTGTGTATGGACTGCTCTAAAGACGCCAGCGGTTAACAATATGAAAACTAAGCCTGGGATCATTTCGTGAAAAATACTGCAGTATCAAAGATGGCGCCCAAACTTACGATCTCAATGCAGACAAAAAGTAAAGTTTTATGCTATTCTCAGTTATTTTTAACGTTTTAAGTGGATGAGAAGTACCCAAACACAGGTAGAATGTCAGGGATAGAAATTATTTTTATTTTTAGTAGACTTGTGGACTAGTAATCACTTAGGTTTACTAGTCCACCTCATTTTTTACTAGACAGCTTTTTGTTTCATTAGATTTACAACACACATAAAGAAACGTGTATTTTATATCGTTTTTATTCATCAAAGTACGTACAGTTGTTATATAAAAATTAATGGTAACACAACTTCATTACTTGTGTTTGGGTCAAAAATATTTTCTAGTTCTGTTGTAATAACGACTTTTTTCAAGGATTATGTTTCAGTTTATACCAGTATTTTCTTGTAGAAACGAGGAAAGAACCGAATAAAACTAAGGATGTTTACTCGCATCGGTATTTGGTCGTGTAATCAACATGGCGCGTCGTTTTGGCACTCGATCAAGTTTTTGTGAGGATACACTTGTAAAGGAAAAATAGCTTTTTTTAACACAATTTCTTGTGATAAAACTTAAACTAAAAGCCTATTATTTTTGTATTTAACTCCCATTTTGAGAAATTTAAATACGTTTGAAAATAAATTATTTTTCTGAAATAAATTGTTTACTTATTGTTCGAAGGTTGGCGGCAGTTGCACTGAAGTGTAAAATAATATTTTCAATTTTAATTTGAAACGAAATAAAGTTACTTGGAATACTGTCAAATATACTTTGTCGCTGGGAATTTTTTACTAGACATGTGGTCTAGTTTGTAGTCAAGTTTACTAGTCCACCAAAGTTTTTACTAGTGTGTGGACTAGTGGACTACCGTTAATTTCGAAC